>PVJO010006521.1:29056-88854 GCA_004026905.1 Hystrix cristata
TGCTTGCATCCCTTGCTTACCTTGCTGACTTCTGCCTGTCTGCCATGCCACCCTGCCTCAGACCCAACTGACTGTGGACTGAAATCTCTACAAACTGTGAGCTAAATAAACCTTTCTTCCCCTAACTTTGGGTGTTGGGTATTTTGTCTCAGCAATGAGAGAAAAGTAACTAAGGCACCTAGCAAGCACAAGGCCCTGAGTTCGATCTCCAGCACCAGAAAAAAAAAAAAAAAAGAAAGAAAAGATGTAAAAGGTATCACAGGGTGTTGACATCAGGTGAGAACGCCGAGTAACTGGAAATCTGATGGAGTTTCTGGAGGCCGATGGGCAACAAAGATGGGTGCAGTACATGGATTTACAAGAAGAGGGGACTCTTTTGGGGGTGGGGTGCTGGGGATCGAACTCAGGGCCTAGCAAGCGCTCTATCACTTGAGCTAAATCCCCAACCCCAGAAGAGGGGACTCTTCAGTATCTGATACACCTTTCTGGCAGAACTAAATTGCTTCACAGAAGTACTGGCATTTTTAAATTAACTTGGTGATGACGTTTCTTAGTTCAGATCTACTGTGGATTTGCTTTGCTCCTACTGTCTTGTTTTATGTCTGTTTATAAACTTTCTGTTATGGTTTGGGTCTAGATGTTCCCTCAAAACCTCATACTGTCATGGGTGGGGCTTTTTCAGAGGTGGCTGAGTCTAGAGTGTGTGATGTATGTGTGATTACTAAATCAATCCACTGACTGGTTTGGTACCGCCCTAATTCTAGCAGCCTGGATAAGATAGAAGGAATAGAAAAAGGCTTGCTACCCCTTTTCTATCCTCTTGCTGGCTTCTGCCTGTCCGCCATGCTACCCTGCCTTGGATCTAGCCGATTGTGGACTGAAACCTCTACCAACTGTGAGCTAAATAAACCTTTCTTCCCCTAACTTTGGGTATTGGGTATTTGTCTCAACAACAAGAGAAAATTAACTAAGACACTTTCTAACTACTGTTGAAGTTCTAATATTTTAGGGTACCCGCTACAGAACAGGCAGGGTTAGACTTGAATGGACTCTAGATATAAACTCAGTCTGAGAGTGACTCTTTCTAAATCTCTGATATTGCTCAGATTTGGCAAGAAGGGTTTTGTGATCCTGACTCCAACTGAATGTCACATCCCCTCCAACATGGGACATACTTGGACTGGCCATCAGCAAGGAAAGCTACCTCAGCATTAGGGACACAGGTACAGATGGTTAACTGGTGGTGCCTTCAAAGAAGAAAATGCATTCAGAGATGGGGCTGGTGGTGGTTTAGTCACCTGGCTGTCAACCCTACCAAAAGAAGTAGAGCCACAGAGGTTCTAAAAGAACAGAAAGCCCTTCCAGCAGGTGCAGCTGTTGGACATCTTCTGACTTGACTTTTCTTTTGGATTTGACATCCCAATATTTAGTGATAGCCTTTTAAGGCTACTTTTTGTGCTCCAGCTACCTTTGGTAGAATCTGCACACCAATCCAACACAACAGCCAGTCAGACTGAAGGCTTGCCAGGTGTGGTGGTGCATGCTTGTAATTCCAGCACTTGGGAGGCTGAGGCAGGAGGACTGCCACAGGTTTGAAACCAGCCTAGGCTACAGAGTGAGTTCAAGGCTAGCCTGAACTACGTAGAGAGACACTGTCTAAAAAAAAAAGACCAAAGGCTAGAGTAAAGCAAGGGGGAGTTGTAATGCTACCAAAAAAAACTGAACCATTTACATTAGATTTTTTTCTTTCTGGGACAAGTAAATTCTCCAAACTTCTTCAGGCTTAGGGCATAAAGTTTCCTTTACCTTTCCTCAGCTCAGACAAAGGGTCAGAATATGCAGATTCTGGTACTGAAGGTCAAGCCCAATTTCATTCCCTTATGCAAGGGAGTGAGAGGTCCTGGTCCAGGAAAGGATGGAAGAAGCCTGAACACATCTATTGTTCCACTGTATTCCCTCCCTCCGACTGTTCCTTCCTACAGAAGACCTCAACACATCTGTACACAGTGGGATGGTGATTTGAGGCAAATGGGCCCTCATCTCCTCTGAGCTAGCTTTGAATAAATTATTTTTCCTTTTTATACATGTACACACACACCCCAAAAAGGAAAAAAAAAAAAAAAAAAAGGGATGGTGCAGTGAGCACCAGCAATTTCCTTGGATTAGAGACCTTGTCCTGCCCACTCACCGCACTTTCTCCTGCCAGGGCTCTTTGAGAGCAACTGCAGAAGGGTCTTCTGGGTCTCGCTTGAAGGCTGTGGGGGTGTGGGCCAGCTGCTCTGAAAGGCGCCGTCTAGCAGGAAGAAAATACATCATGTACTTGGAAGAGTTACCCCAGAGCCTCATGCCTCTGTCTATGCCAGCATTCTCTGCACTGTTCTTGGATTCTGGGCACAAAGAGATAGGAACCGAGGCTGAGAGACTCATGGAAAGAAGCCTAATGAGGGGGACCATTTTGTTAAGGTGGTAGTTTGTGATCGTGTTAAACTGCGGAGTGCCCACCCATTCCTTCAACACAGCAGTGATTCAGAATGGTAATGACCCCAGAATCTGCATTTCCAGCAGATTCTGATGCATATCTAGTTCAGACCCCACTTTGAGAATCACTGCTCAAATTCCTTTTTCAGGTGCTTTCATCTCTGTGGAATCTTCTTCAAATTTTCTTTCTTTCTGCAGTACTTTGAGCAGTGTTTCAACCTGTACCTTTACTGTCTCAGGTTTGGTGGTCTTACAACAAGCACAGAAGAAGAGAAAAGGGAAAGATACTGGCTGACACATAGGAAGGGAACAGATACAGAGGCAGTGTCTGAAAGAGGGACATGAAACAAAGGTGACAGGAGCTGGCCATACCGGATGTCCCCGGCTGCAATGAACACTGGTTCCTTACTCTCCTGGCTGGTGATGCTGTCCACTGAGAACTGGGAGATGTTGTCACAGCTGTTGGTGTGCACTTCAGGGAGCTGGGGACAGCACAGCAGGGCTGGTCAGCAGCGCTAAGCACGGTCTCCCTCTCTCGCCACCTGCCCGCTCGCCTGCCGTCAGCCAGCTCCATTGGCCTGCTCCAAAAGCCTCCCCTGGCTCCACACCGCCCAGACCCCTGGCATCCATGCTGCCTAGGTGCTCACGTGGACCCTGCAGCCAAGTTTCTCCAAGTGTGCGCCACCTGCATCGGAAATGGCTGAGATACTTGCTGAAATGCAGGTTCCCCTCATTGGTCTTAGAATTACTGGGAACAAAACCTGAAGCCTAAATTTTTAACAGGTTCTCCAGCACTAAAGTTGACAAATCGCTGCCATGACCATCATAGAAACCTCAACTCTGAGCCTCAAGACTGAGCCCCGTGTGGTTAGGGGTGAGTTCTCCCCTGGGGTTCCAGACTAGATTCCTCTGACCATTTCTTCATCTAAGTCACACTTCTTTGACATTTGTCACCCAGTGCTCTCTGCTTTGAACAGTGTATTTTAATGTTTTTCTTAAATGTTTATGTATAATCTTCCAGTGGGATTGTAAGCTCAAAGACAGCTTTTCAGAGTGCCCTGCATAAAATCCTGCTCTGGGTCCCTGTAACCACAGAGCAAACTTTCAGTTTCTTCCCACAGCTGACAGGCTCCTTCCCGCAATTGGGCACGTGCCACTCTCTGCAGCCTCATTCTTCACTGTCTCACCTTCCACCTGCAGCCAGACAAATGTTCTTTCAGTTCCTGTCATGGCCTGCTCCTACTTCTAGTCTTGGTACATACTTCTTTTGCCCGAAGGCTCTCTGTCCACTTCTTCCTGCCATCCTCAGCCTCAACTGAGAGGTGACTTCCTCCAGGAAGATTCTACCTCCCACCTTAACTCTGGAGTTAAGGATGACCCCAACCTTGGGTGCTCCCACAGCCTCCACCTTCTCCTCCACAATTTGGATCACACTGTATTACACCTACCTGCCTACTGTTCCTTTCCTCTCTCCTATTAGATCCTAAACTCTTTGCAGGTGGAAGCTGTATCTTGCTCACTAGCATACAGTACTCAGGCTTGGCACAGAGAAGGCCCTTAATACATACTTCTTGAATGAAAGAATGTCTGACTTACTACTCTTTGTTACTATAAGACAACTTTCTTTCTTATACAGTAAGTTTTTTGGGGGTGGGGTGGTGCTGGGGATCAAACTCAGAGCCTTGTGCTTGCTAGGCTAGAGCTCTACCACTTGAACTAAATTCCCAAGCCCTGACAACTTTCTTTCTTGAAATAAATCATTCTATTTCATAAGTGAAATGGGCTGGAAAGAACAATGTCTTTAAAGGAAAAATGTTATTCATTTTAGGAAATTTGCTGCACTAAAACCACGGTGTGAAGTTCTGGTATCATTAAAAAGTTGTTACCTCATTTAATACTTAATTCTATGATGATACGAATAAATTCAGTCCTGATTTAGCTATGGAGCCGACTTCTTCCTGAGAATAAACTCTGGCAAACTGACTACCATTCATGTAGGAAACTGATTCACAACTTAGAAAGTAATACTTTGAGCATTCATGAGACAACTTGCTACAGCAGAGGTTCAATGAGTATTTTCAATGAACTTCCCTTATAACCCTGGTTCTAAAAGTTACTCCTTACATTTAACTTGAACTCATGTGGGGAATGAGCCCCACCCGAATCCATTCCAGGCCAGAGCTCCTCAGAGTGTGTCCTTGTCATCCCCTGCACTGCCTACACTGCTCCTTAGGGTACCTGCCTCCTCCTGCCGAGGGCGTGTTACTGAGTCTCAAACACACTGCAAGGACCCAGAGATCAGGTGCTGTACCCCAACATTACCATCTGGAGCCCCCTCACCTCCACCTGCAGCTCGCCTATGTCGTCTACCGACCAGGCTTCGTCGTCATTGTCATAGTTGGGCACGGTGCTGAAGCTGCCAGCCCGCTGCTCGTGGGTGATACCACATTCGGGCAGGTTCTCTACAGACCGTGTGCTCCGGATTCGGTTCTCGGGAATTCGGGCAGGGACGCTGGTAGTGTCAAAGTTTTCACATTCAAGGACTTCCACGTAGATCAGGTAGGGAGCCTGGTGGGGTAGTGAGAATGGCACTTGCAGCTTACCTCTACCACTATGTCCACTCTGTTAACACTTCTTCCTGCTGCCCACTCCTAGCTCCAGCCCTCATCCATCAGCCCCTTAATATTATGGAAACATATTTAGGGCTGGAAATGGTCATATGATCACTTATACAAAGAATTTGCGTGAGAGAGTGCAAAAGTCTTCCAAATGTTTCAGCTGGTTCAAAATGCACAGATAATGCAGTTGGACAAAACTGTTCCAACTATCAATTATAGCTTGGAAGAGAGGCTTTCAGGCCTCTTATGGCTTGTCCTAAAGACAGGGCCCAGGTTGGGCAAGGTGGCACATGCCTGTAATCCCAGCACTTGGGAGGCTGAGGCAGGAAGAGTGCCACAGGTTTGAAGCCAGCCTGGGCTATGTAGCGAGTTCGAGGCCTGCCTGAACTATACAGCCAGACTCTGTCTTAAAAAAAAAAAAGAAGACAGGGCCTGGGCAACTTCTGTGGACAAAAAGTCTGGACCACACTGGGCATTTGCAAAGAGGATTCTAATTTTCAACACTTCCTCTGAAAGAGAGTCTGAACCCTGAGTACTTATTCCTTACAGAAGGGGTGGAGTGGAGCCACCAAAATGACTGTAAAGGGATGGATGGCAATTCCTGAGAAACAGCAGGAGGCAAGTTGAAAAGTTCAGGCCTCTTTGGTCCAGAAGAGCAAGACTCAAAGGGAATAGGAGGGCCGTGAGAATCATGGCTGCACTGAGGTTGATACGGGCACAGTGGATGATGGCGGGTGCCCAGAGTGTTGGTAGGGAATTACTGGGTACACACAGAGACCCTGGACAATCATGGGAGCACAGTGAGGTTGGCAGTAGGGTTTGGGCCAGAGCCCACCTACCTTGTCCTTGGAGTTGAGGACAACAGCCTGTGTGTGGGGCACACGGACCACGTGGTGGTCAAAGCCAGCAGTGGGCAGCCACACTCGGGCAGGGAGCTTATGGTTGAGCAGGGAGAGTTCTGAGATCAGCCGCTGTGTTTTTTGCTCTTTGGTGGGCAGTGTGGCCAGCCGTTTGCCAATCGCCATTAGGGACTTGATGAATTCTCGCTCAGGGGCCAGTCGGACAGGCTAAAGGGGGTTGGGATAAAACAAAAGATGGTGAAAAAACTACAGAAAAAAGTGGCCCACACCTTCAATCTCTCCTGGCCCTGTTGGCCAAGGACACCAATGTCTAGAGAAACTTTTTGCCATGGTAGGAGATCCCACCTCACCCCTCTGAACTCAAATTGAGTACAGCCAACACATTCCTTCTAGTCTATTTCTTGAGAATAAGGAGGCCTGAGTCCAGGTTTCTGGGATATACCCCTCTTCTCTTAGACTTGTATTCCTCAAGGACTGTCCCAAGGATTCTGGATAGGCAGGGAGACAGTATCTGGAGAGGTCATCCAGGGCCCAAAGAGAAGAGCTGCTTACACCTGAAGTGCTTCACTCATCTCAAGAACAAGGTTGTTCCTCTCCTTGGGCTGGATCTCAACTGAGGGGCTCTGCCAGGGGCTACAAGGCTTGGGAAGGGAATGCTAAGTCAGCACTTCCCCTTTCAAAGAAGGAAGAACTCTTCATTCAAACATCTTGTTGCTTTCCATGGCATCCTATGATCTTGTTCACCCCACAGTTTCTTATAAGGGATCATGCAGAGGATGAGGAAATGAGCAAACTTTGCATTAATGAGGAACAACCAATAATCAACAGGCAAAGAAAAAGCAGACGGAGGCAGGGAGGCACAGGTAGGTGCATGGAGAAAGCAATAGCTCCTTTTAGTCCCTGACCCTGGCCCTGAAGGCCGATCTCGAATGCTTCCTCTTTGAACCCTCTTCTTCTACCTCTCAGTGACTAGAGCTGGCTCCTCTTGCCAGGCCCTTCAGTCATTCCCAGAAAAGGTAAAGTCAGTTTGGAGAGAGAGTAAGGTGGAGTGTGGAAAAAGATGGACTCAGCTAGACACAAAGAAGGGCTCTGTTCCCAGCCTAAGTCCTTCTACCATAAGGGACATTTTACCAAGTCAGTCACCTCACTCCCCATTCCCTCTCCCCTCAGCTGGATAAGAACATTACTTGCTCTTACAGGAATAGCATTTCACTCACCAGGCTTTTCTGTCCCTTCCTGAGTGTGTCTTCCTTAGTTTCCTGATTGAGAATTTCTACCCTCACTCTCTAACATGGCAAAGAGCGAGCTTCTTTTGAAAGCCGGGCAGTACCAGGTGCACCTGTGCGTGTGTGACAGAGCCAGGGTGCAAAGGACAGCTCATCCCGGCCTCTACTCCACTGTGGGAGGAGGCAGGCTGTTTTTGAGCAATATGCAGTAATGAAACAGTTGGAATGAGTCAGGAATGCTTTAGAGGGCAAGGTTGAAAAGAGACAAAGAACAGGAAGACAATAGAATCGAGCTCTATGGTCCCTAGAAATATCCTGGGGGCCTAATAGAGACAGAAAAGAAGAGGAAATTTAAAGACTCACTCCATCCTGATCCCCTAATCCATCTACTCAGTGGCAAGTGGTCCCCTTTCCAAGGCCCTTCCATCCCAGTGAATTCACAGTCTTCTCAGATTAGAAAATGTAGAATTCTGTCCAGCCCTAAGTTACATGAGTGTGAAACATGACCCCAGGCCTCCAGAGAGAGGCTCTGGTACCCGGGAGAAGACAGGAATAATGATTGAAAGGGGATTAGCGCAGAACACAGAAAACTGATTGGGTAGAAAAAAAAAGAAAAAAAAAAAAAAGAAAAGAAAAAAAATTAGCCAAACTCCCAGAGGGTCCAGCATTTCCTCTCACGTCTCTGCCCAGCAACAAAGTCCAAGACCCTGTGGGACTAGAGGGTCCGTGATAGTGCAGAGGGAATAAGAAAGGAGAATTGGATTAAGGAACATCCTGGAAGTGAGCTGGGAAAAGAGAAGAACTCAGACCTGGAAGAAAGGTAAGGAAAAAGTGAAAAAAGGAAATCAGTTGTGGGGAGGTAAAACTTTCCTTCAGGCCAAGTCCTATTTGCTTCTGGAATTGGCTGACCCAGCATGGGGCCTCACATTTAGAAGACTCAATAAATATTTGATGGTCTGATGGCAAAAGCCAGAGGGAAAGGGTTCTGGGCGGGAGAAATGGGATCCTGTGGCTTTGCGCCAAGCAGTTCTTGGCTGTTATCCAGGAGTAAATTCTACCTCCCAGCTGTTACCTCTGGAGCCCCAGGAGCTGGGAGCTGAGAAGCGCGGCACCCCGCTGTCTCTGAGACCAACTGAGCTCATCCCGGCCTGGGCGCAGGGCCCTGGCAGCAAAGGTGGGGGGGGGAGCTCCTCCAGGTCTGGGTGCTGGGAGAAGCTGACCTCCCAGGACTTAAAGGGGCCTCTGAACTCCAGCCTTGGCCTGGGTGCTCAGAAGACCTGGGACGGAGAGGAAATGCGGCCATGGGGGGAGCCTGCCACCCAGTCCCAGCCTGGCCCCACTTACGGAACTGAATGAATTATCAATACTCTCGGTGCTGGAGGAGAGCTCCTGGGAAAGGGCCAGAGGGCAAAGGGAGAAAGAGGGGCAGGGAGGGAGAGGAGAGAGACAAAGGCAAAGAATTTAGCTCCACCTTGGACCGGAACAGCTTCTGTGCAGCTCTATCTTTGTGCTTTAATGAAAGAAAGTCAACCCAGAAACACCACTTGCCCACATTCTAGACACCTGCAGGAGATGCTGGAAGGTCAGCCCAGACCTTGAGGTCAGAAGGGCTGAGGAGACAAGGAAGTCTCTTTCACTTTGCTTCTGCCTCGACAAATCTTCCTGAAGTGACCTTGTTTTTATAATGAAACCTAGAGGTGGGTTCCTGCGGCAGTAACTGTTGCCAAGTTTCCCTGTTCGTTCTTTTCACCTCCTACGTGCTGTCACCCAACCCTTTCTTCACGAGGACCGCCACGGACTAGATTTAACAAGCTGCATGACGCCTGCGCTGGAGGCCCCAGGTTCCTCCAGCTTTTTAGAAATCTCAGGGAATAAAAAGAGCTAAGCTCTAGTGCCAAGCACATATTCCTCCTCTCTAATCAGCCTATTATCACCCTGGGAAAATGAATCCCAACCTTGGATTTGTGTGGCAAAGGGCACCCCAGACCCATGAACTTGAAACCCGTGGGCTGGATGCCGGTGGAAGGATACGTCAATCAAGCATCTATCAAACCTTAGGCTTCCTGGTGGGTTGTTTCACATGATGCTTAATATATAACTTTTTAACTTAAGTTGGGGAGTTAGGTCCTAGCTAAAGCCATCTGAGAAGCTGAGTACGCAGGGCGGCAAGCTATCCTAGTCCCAGCCCAGGGGAATAATCTTAAACATCACTCCATTCCTTTCTTAGTGGTGTCTGCGAACAAAACAGGGCAGTTCTGCAGCAGTGCTCACACACAGGGAACTCTGGTCTTTCCAACAAGGTCTACCAGGGTGGGGAGCAGGGACAGCACGTGTACAAACACGCAGGAGTGGAGAGGCCTGGACTTTAAGAGGCAAAGTCCTTTGCACTACCAGGGCAGGAAGGTGGTGGGCACTGAACTTCTACTCTGTAAATGGTATTTCAAGCATTGATTTAATTCACTTCCATGGAATAAATACTATAGTCAGGTCTTTTCTTGAACAATCTGGGCAGAAGAGCACACTGAAGAAGCCATACTAGGAATCATTCCTGGAAGTCCACAACTCTTTCACTTCAGATGGAAATGTGGGAGAGTGAATTAGGCAGTAAGGATGCCGGTCTCTGTAGTTGGCTGGGAAGGAACAGCAGGTGGGGCATTTTCTCCATGAGCAATGCTTTAGCTGATTCTCTCACAGACAGGTCCCTGTGGACTCATTAACAGCCTTGGGGGAAGGGAGGTATATCATGACCCGCTCCTCTCCTCCTACTCCCTGGGCTTGAATCACTCATATTGAGTCAGCTACAGGGAGTGAAGCTAAGGCCAAGAAGTTGACATTACGCCATATCAGGCTGGAAGGCCCACAGGGCTTCCAGTGTGACATGCAGCAGATTTCTCTGTACAGAGGTTGCAGTCCTGAAAAGACAAAGCTGATCTACTTAGCATGTCATTATGTAGGGCAGGGTATGGGGTAGGGGCGGTACCCAAATCACTGCTCCTTGTGTCCCTCACTCTATGCCAGAATATTTATCATTTGGTTATAAATAGGAAGGAAAACTGCCTGAGCAGCATTCTCTGAGGAAGTCAATAACTGCTTTGAAGAAAAGGAATTGGGGGGGAATAGTGAAAGATGGGACGAATCAGTGCTAGAGCCCTCTGATGTGGAAGAGGGTAAAGATTCCTCAAGAAAAGTAAATGGAGCCAGGTGTGGAGCCAGGTGTGGGGCACTTGGGAGGCTGAGGCAGGAGGATTGCTCAAAGTTTGAGGCCAGCGTGGGCCATATAGTGAGTTCAAGACCAGCCTGAATTACATAGTGAGACTCAGTCTCAAAAAAAAAAAAAAAAAAAAAGAAAAAAGAAAAAAAGAAAAAAAGAAAAAAAGATAAAAAAAAAAAAAGTAAATGGAAACTTCTGTGAGATTTGGGCAAAGAAGAGTTCTTCAGGGAAGCCCCAGGCAGGAAGCGAACTGCAGTAGGCCCTGGACCTCTTCCCTAAGGTCCCACCTCATTCTCTGATACTCCTCTACTGTGGCTGGAGCATAGAATTAAACTCAGAACTCAAAGGGAAAGCAGAGATTGGGAGAAGAGTATCGAGACCCACCTAGAAATTCTCCTAGAATGTATCTGCTCAGGTCTTAGAAAATTATTTTTCACTTGAGAAAGGTGTATATTTCCTGCTTATGGGCAGGAAACATCTTTTCAAGAGAATCACAAACTAACTAGTTCCCTAGATACCGGGGATTTCATATCACCTTATCAGTCCCTAGAGAACAGAACAGCATTTTGTCTTCCATCCATTGCTGACTTTAGAACAGGACTTTGCATGTTGTAGAAGGTCAGTAACCAGTTGTTGAGTGAATGAATGTTGCACGATAGGGAGGAGGAAGAACCAATTCCCTTGGTACCTGAGGACAAAGGCCTTGACAGACATACATATCTTCAAAATGCCAAGGAGGTTGCGAGAGAACCCCTGCTGAAGGCTTCATTGCTTAGAAACTAGGTGGTAGTGATAGTCATGTCCTCTCTTTCTGGTTCACATATCCTGAGGAACCACAGTGGATTCAGGTGTTTCTTTCTGCCTGCGTCAGATAACCCAGGAGGGCCTGGGGATGTGGCATCTCCTTTCTTTCCTGGGTCTAGTGACCCAAGATAAGGAGCCACATTGGGATGAATGGCAGCTGGAGAACTCACCCTAGAGAGTTAGGCACTCACAGAATACCTGCCTCTCAGAAGTATCTATTATCCTGGAACAGGATACCTGCAAGGAAGAGGAATCTAGGAGCAGCACAGGGCAAGAAAATCCCCAAGGCCTCTCCTTTTCTGGTCCTAAGAAGAAGACTACAAAATAAGATATAGAAGAGAGCCGAGCCTGACAAGAGGCACTAAGGAATTCACTCTTGGCTGCTCACAATCATACTATCACAGATTTGACTCCAAGATGAGGCAGCTCTTCATGACCTCAGTTCCACTAGAATCTGGAAGATTTCTTCTTGCTCTGCAACAACCTCCCTTCATGGACTCTGGGCTATGTTGCCAAGTTCAAACAGAAATGAAAATGATCTATTCTGGTGCCAAGAACAGCTTGGGCTTTGTGCTGGATGTGGAAGTGTAGAAGGTCATAGAATGGGCCAGTCTTCCCCAGTGGCTTCAGATAGCTGGGACCTGGGGAAGCAGATGCTGAGAAACAACTAAGGCCGCTTAGCTGACTGATTATGGGTACAGGCTGTGGATGTGAGTTCTTGTCTGACATTCCCAGTTATAAGAGATCTTGGGCAAGTTATTTAACCTGTCTAAACTTCAGTTTCCTCATTAGTAAAATAGTATGCCTGTTAGGGTTGTTGTGAGAATTAAATGTAAAGTACTTGGTAGGATACCTGCAATGTAAGTGCTCAATAAACGTTAGCACTTTTAGCTTTACCATTATTAAATTATCACAATAAAATAACACATTTCCAGAGAGAGCATATCTAGTTTTCTCTCTTCTGCTTTTCCCTTCCCAAGTCACGCTGACTTCCTTCTACTTGAAAGAAGTCCCATTGTATCAAAACGTGGGTGGGTTATGCACCACAGAGGCAGATGCCAGGACCATGGCTATGCACATTTTCCAACAGTGCAAATTCCTCATTTTTTTCTCCCTTTTTTTCCAGGCTGGGCTGGCAGCCAGGATGAGAGCCTGGCCGATGGCGAATCACAGAGGACTGGGGCACCATTGTCTGACTGGGACACCAGGTCACCGAACCTGGTTGTTCACAGGGCAACTTTATCTGCTATCTGTCAAGATGTAGAGTGGTGGATGGCTATATTCTGCCGAATGCTCATCTCCTCTCTGCTCTGTATCCTATGCTGGATACCCCCAGCTGCTGCTGAGGCTTCTGCTTCTTCCTAGCCTTGGGTCCTGGACCAGGCACTAGATTTACTCTACTGAGACTGCTTCTCTCTTCTCTTTGTGTCTGTCCCAAATGATAAGGGAAAGACAACAGCAGCAAGGCATTCTTCCCCACAAGGAAAGGCAGGCAGAACATTCTACAGATGCCTCGGCCACAGGGAATGACCCTTACTCTAAACTGACCAAAGGCAGGACCTTTAGGAGGTGAGGAAGAAGGATTATGAGGAGTGGCTAGGAGAATGTTCTAGTTAACACCCTTCCTCCCCCTTCACCACACACAAAGACCAGCACACTGTTCTCTTCCCCAGGGTTGCTGTTCTGAGAGGCTCTGGTAGCGATCCCAGGTCTCAGTCAGAGTGGAGAGGATCTGGGCCCCAGTTCTCAGGAAGAAGGTCCTCTAGTTAATCGAACAGCAGTGTGGCTTAGTAAAAGAACTTGGCACAGGAGTATCAGCCTTGCCATCAGCTATATGACCCGAAGCAAGTCACTTTATCTCACTCGGCCTCCAAGTCCTTCCTCTGTAAAATGAGGCAGTTAGAATACATGAATTCTAAGGTCCTTTTCCATTCTAACATTCCATGCTTTTGTCAGTGAAATGAAACAGAGGGAAGGACAGAAAGGACACAGTAAACCTATATAAGACATCCTGTTTCCATGCAGCCCTCTGTCACCTTGCTTCTCTGTCCCTCCCCCAAATTTTACCTCGTCCTCATTCTCCACTTTAGGGTTGCTAGCTGTCCGTTTCAGGTTGCTGCTGAGACTTATGCTGGCGGTGGCATCTGACTTAGAGCGCTGGTGAGTCCTTTTGGAAGGAGACAGCCCTGTGTCAGGAGCTGGGCTCAGGGAAGGCAATTCCCTCTTCCGGTGAGCTGGCTTCAGCTCATCTGAGAGGATCAGCTTCCGTAACTTGGTCCCACGGGAGTGTCGCTGAGTGGAAATGTGCATGTCTGAAGAGTAGGCCCCGAGCAACAGGGCACACTGGAGGGAAAAGTTAATGCTCTGGCGACAGCGGTGGACTATGTAGGGCTTAATGGCATCACCCACATCCTCATCCATGTGGATGTACATGTTAAGCAGCTGGGGCAGATAGAAGTCCACGTCCTCGTTGCGAAAGCAGAACAGCCGGTTGCCGATGTAAGCTTGTACTCCGGGCTCCTTGGAGTTATACAAGTATGAAATGGCCATAGAGATGTCAAATAGTTTTGATTCAAACAGTCTCAGCAGCCAAGACTGTTTGGCTGAGTTGTTCTGCCGCCTCCTTCTTGCTCCTTTGGCTGTGCCTGAGGCCACAGTGGCCCCCATCTCATCTTCCTCCTCCCTGATCTGGGCAGGTGGGTCATCCAGACAACGGATCTCACTGTCCACACTATCCCCATTGACCAACTCTAGCTGGGTGCCTCTGCTAGAGATAGCCACACCTCCATGCAAAAGCTTGACTTTCTCCAGCACCTCTTGGCAGGCCTTCTGGGCCACCTCAGGGTCAATCACTGATAGTTCCCCGGCCCCCTCTGTGATGACGCTTAGCAAGGAGCCCCCATTATTCCCTGGTGGGCTAGGAGCAGACTCAGAAGTTGGCTTCAGTGGGGCAGGCTCCACTACCGTGTCTCCCATGGCTACAGCCAGACTTTGAGCTTCCAAACTATAGGAAGGAAGAAGGGAGAAAGGAACAGAAGGGGAGACACATACACACACTGGTTAGTGGTACCATCCTCAGATCTTCCCTTTGCCATGAAACCTTCCCACGCACCTTCTCTTTCTGTCTTCCTGGACTCCTTCCAGTCAGATGAAAAGTCACTCCCAGGAAGCTTTCCCTTACTACCTCCACTTCTGATCACTGCCTTACTCTGCATTCCTTCTGCACTTATTCAGCTTGGCCTTGGTTCTCAGCTTATATTTGTGAAATGTTGCTTTATATGTGTTACATTTATACAGGCGTACAAATTCCTCAGGTAAAGTGGGGAACAATTTGGATCATATTCCCTTGTCCTTTATTCTTCTATCCTTTTCTTCTTCCCGTCTCCCTTCAACTGCCTGTCATAATATTTTCTTTTCCCCTTTAAACTATATTTCCTTACTCATATAACATTCCACACATAGATCCCATTCATCTCATCTTTATTAAAATCTTGCTGTATTTTTCTAGTTAGATACTTTCTTACCTTTCCTTTTAGACTCAAAGCTCCTGGGCAACAAGGGCCAGCAAATACCATGCCAGGCTTCGCTCAGAAGAAAACAGCTCTAAAACAACCATCATCAACCCTACTGAAGCTGTGCCATTTCTCAGGTTGTTTGGCTTCATGACTTCATACCCTTTCTCCAGTGCTGTGGTAGCTGAGGCACAGTGGAAAGAACCCTGGACTTGGAGGCAAATAGGCTGGGGTTCAAAATCCTCGCGCTGCCTTTATGAGATGTGCCAACTTATGCAAGCCACGTATCTTCTGAGTGTCGGTTTCCTCAACTGCAAATTGGGAAAAAATACTTCTTGTTGCTGTGCAGAAGAAATAAATACATGTGTGTGAAAGGGTCTAGCACAGTCCCTCGTACACTGTAGTCCTCAGTAAATGCTAGTTGAATTCTCACCACCTGAAAAGTTAGTAAACAATGTGTGTTTATGCACTCAGGTGCTTGTAAATACATATAGTGCTTTATGAGAGAAGGGCATTAGAGTTATATTAGTTGTTTGAGACTCTTCTAAAACATTTATGACAGCTCTCTCCTACCTGAAACCGATGTTTCCTAAGATCATATGCTGTACACACACTCAAAAACTGGAGGGGCTATAAGAAGGGAAAAGGAATCGGTCTGAGACTTGTGGGTCTATAGTTTTTGAAGAACAGGCATAACTAAGAACTTTCTGGAGGAAATTCAGTTAAAGAATACTGCCGGCAAAAAAAAATACTGCTGACAAAAGCCACCATTTTTGCCAGGCATGGTGGCACACACCTGTAATCTCAGCTACTCAGAAGGCTGAGTCAGGAGAATCATAAGTTCGAGGCCAGGCTAAGCCATTTAGTGAAACCCTGTCTCCAAAAAAAAAAAAAAAAAGGCTGGATATGTAGTTCAGTATACAGTACTTGCCTAGGATGTATGTTCAATTCCCAGTGTCCCCTACCCCCTCCAAATAAACAAAAAGTTATCTTCTAGGAGCAATTCTCCAGAGCCTCACCAAATCCAGATCAGAAGAATTGGTGAAGAACAAAAAGAAATTTCAGAGTGATCCAGATCAAGAGAATCAGTGCAGAACAGGAGGAAATTTTATCAGAATGACCTGGCTCCAGAATCTGGCATTAGCCAGATGGATTTAAGAGGTCTCTTCTCCAAAACTGCAAATCGATTGAGTCTGACACACTTAAACGCAAGAGAAAAGTAGAGGCATTTGTAGAGCTGGAATGTAGGTATTTTCCAAGTATTACTGATATCACTTTGATCCTGTGACCCTGGGTGCCCATATTTTGAGGAGGTAGAAAAAGAGTGCTCAGCATATAGATTTTTAGTCATTCTGGGAGACCTTGTTTTCTACCCCACTCTTCCAGTGCCTCTTCCTGCACTTCTGAAATGTTAAGCATTAAGGTTACTTTCATCTGCCCAGTATCATACAGTACAGCTCCCTGCTTCTCAGCACTTACCACTAAAGTTTTACAAAAAGACAGATGGGAACTCCTGTTCTCAGAGATCAACAACAAAAAAAGGCTACTTTAGTTCATCTTTAACGAAGTCTGTCAAGCAAGAAGTTCACTCCCAAATTTAATTTTCTTGATGCAGTTTGAGCTTGGTTTGGGTAAAAAGATGACAACTCTTTCACTGTGTTCTCTCCCAAAACTGGGCAGTGCCCTCTGGAGCAGTAGAACCAGCATAGTTGCCTATGTGGATCTGTCTCTACTCGCAGCTATGGGTTGCACCGGAATAATAAGAAGGAAGCTTTAATCATTCCTTGCCACACCTTTGTAGGGCACTCTTACCAGAGGGTCATTTTAATTCAGCTAGAACCTCTACCTTTTAGGTCTGCTTAGAGAGTCACAAGGTAGCCTTGGTTAATCTATATAAACAACTCTTTTTCTCAGCATCTCTATGCTTGGCACATCCTACCCTTTTCCTTGACTCAACAGACTTCGAAATCACCAGAGATCCCCAAAGCCCACTTTAAAAACTATTAAAGAGGCTTGGGGGTTCAGCTTAGTAGTACAGCACTTGCTTAACATGTACAAGGCCCTGAGTTCCAGCCCTAGCATGGTAAACAAAACAGAACGAAACAACCCAAACCAACCAAACCCCCCAAACTTTCAAGAGAAGTGAAGTTCAGGTATTTTCCCACATACAGCGTCTCAGACCTCACTATGACATTCAGCAGGTTCATAATCATGATTGGGATTATTACTGGCACCAGGAAGGAGGTAAGAATAGACGAATACCATTATTTCTTTTATCCCCTATGCAAAAGAAGAAAAACTCTAGGACTCAGGAATCCCACATCACAATATTCACAGGACTTTCTCTGTGAACGGACTCCCCTATTAGCATCCTTTCCTTCCCAGAAAACCAAACACTATGAAGAGGTGCAAGAAGTTGGGTGTGGTGGAACACAACTGCAATCCCAGCACTCTGGGAGGCAAGATTGCAAGTCTGGGCAATTTAGCAGTTTAGCAAGATCTTGTCTCAAAACAGAATTATAAAAAAGGGTGAGGTATGTAAATTCACTGTGAAGACTCTGGGTTCAATTCCCCAGTATGGAAAAAAAAAAAAAGTAGAAGTATGGTGTTGGACACTTGTAATCTCAGCACCTGGGAGGCTGAGGCAGGAAAATTGCAAGTTCAAGTCCCACCTAGCAAGACTGTCTCAAAAAATAAAGATGGGTATGTAGCTTCATGCATAGGCCCAGGTTTACAGCCTCTAGTGGTTGTGGTGGGGTACAGGCAGGGTGTGGTGGTACATGCCTATAATCCTAGCACTATGGGAAGCTGAGGCAGAATGATCCTAAATTCAAACCCAGCCTGGGTAATTTAGTGACTTAGCAAGATCATGTTTTTAAAAAAAGAAAAAATAATTCTTAGGGTATAGCTCAGCACTGAGTTCAATCCCCAATCTAAAAAAAAAAAAAAAAAAAGAGGTGTGGGAATACCAAATTTCCCTCCAATGTAAGCAACTTTGCCAAAGAAACAAAAACCAACAACAACAATAACCTTCCCCCCACCCCCCAAAAAAAACCACAAACCAAAACACCAAACTGGAGCTGGGCCTCTCTACTGGCTTTCAAGAGACTCAGGGACTGTCTGTATCTGAAGCAAGTCATTAAAAGAAGGAATGTGGAAGGAACTAGGTTATTATGATAATTTAGACAACAGAAATAGGAAAGGGATTCTTCAAAACCTAAATCCACATATGGTCCTTAACATCAATTTATTCATTTCTAAATGCAAAGAAAATACACCTTTAGTGGCTAACTATTCTAAAGAAAGTGAAATAACTAGAATGCAAAAGAAAAGAAGGGATAAATCCTGTATTCATTACCTTTCCCCTAAATCAGAGGAATAAGAAAAATGTGAGAAGAAAGTCTAAACCTTTAATATCAGGTGACTCCTACCACTCTCAAAAGCAAATAAGTAAAGCTCCACATGTCACACTGGGAGCCTGAACTCTCCTTCCAGATCAGAGGGAAAGAGAGAAGAGGTCTCCTGTGTCCAGGCTTGCAGCTGGCTCCTCGGAAAGTAGGGTGGGTGTAGGGCGAGTGCAGACAACTAAATGGGCTCTACAGCTCCCATCTGGACAAAGCAGGGAGTCAAGTCTAAGCTTTGGAGGATATAATAGGTCAATGCAGGGCAGAACAGTGGCTGCAGAGGATGGAAAGGGTATATATGTGTGTGTTCTGTGGGATTGAGAAGTTAAGTATATGACTGTGGAGCATTCTGGAGGGAGGGGATGCTCCCACTTAACCTTGCTTCCTGCTCCTCATCACCTCAAGAGTCGAGATAAATAACCTCCTACTGGCTTCCATTAAAGGACGCCCTGGATCGGTCTCTGCCAGGACAGGATGGTAAAGAGCTCCAAGTCAATTCCCTAACTCAGTTAGTCATCATTTCCCTCTTTAAATCTGTTTCCATGGACTAGGTAAATATGGATTGCCTCAGACCAATTCTGATGTTTTTATACATTCCTGCATTTTCATAGAATGGCCTTTAAAACATCATCTGAGTTGTGGCTGGTGGTAGACACCCATAATCCCAGCTACTACGGAGACTGATGTAGATGGATCACAAGTTCAAGGCCGGCCTGGGCAACTTAATTAAACAAACAAATAAACAAAAGGGTTAGAGATATAGCTCAGTGCTCCATGGGTTCACTTCCTAGACAGACAGACAAATACACATATGAACGCGTGCACACACTATCTGACTTAGTGCTCTGCTTCAAAATCAAGCAGACAAGCTCCATAGCTTTCTTCTTCCTTTTAAAGGATTCTTTCCCCAACCCCGCCCCACGCCCCATATTGGGGTGCTCTACCACAGTAACATCCCTAATCCTTTTTAAAAATTTTATCCCCCCCAAAAAAAAGTTAACAAAAAGTTTTTATTTCTTCATATTCTATTTTATTTTGTTGGTTTGTTTTTTGGAGAAAGTTTTCCTATGTAGCCCAGGCTAGCCCCAAAACTTTAATCCTCCTGCCTCAGTCTCCAAGTAGCTGGGATTTCAGGCATGTGTTGCCAGGCCCAATTTAAAGGATCCTTTGAGATGAACCATGAGAAGTGGAAGAAAGGGAGCCAGTATCTTCACTTACAAAGTGGGTAGTTATAAATTTAACGGAAAAGAAAGGGTCAAATACATTAAAGTTACACAAGTGTCAAGCAGAAGAAATAGAAGGGACATAATCACATAAACAAGAGGTATAAACCCTCTTTTGCAACAATTAATGAGTTAAGAAATAGAGGCACAAACATTTTATCTAAGGTATGTGGACAAGCTTCAGAATTAAAACACCAAGATAATTTAAGAGGTTAACTCTGAGGGAGTAGGAGTAGGGACGAAGAGAAAGAGACTACAGTATAGGTTTTCATCAGAACTCTCATAGTACCATTGGATTTGATACCAAGTACATGTATTTCTTTAACAATAACTCAAAGAAACAGGCTACTGGGGTTGAGGATTTAGCTTGAGTGGTAGAGTGCCTGCTTAGCAAGGGCACAGCCCTGAGTTCAATCTCTGGCACCAAAATCAAAAACAAAAAACAAAAAAACAGCTTACTCTTCCAAAAGTGGCCATACCACTATCATACCACTACCAGCTGGCCATTCTGCTGACTGAAAAGTTCCTCCTCATGCCTTAAGATCTAACTCAACTACTCTTTATGAAGGTCTCAACTCATCTTTCCCCTTTGACCTCAACAGTAAAAGTGGAGAATAAATACTCCATTTTCCTTGTAGAAACTCAGGGCTGAGCAGTTAAGCAGGCTCAAACCCCATCAGGAACTCGGTAAATGCTTGCTTAGGGCATCAGAGGAAAGGGCATTCTCAAGCTACACTGGGGCAGGGAGGATGGGGAGGGTAGTGGTCTCAAATTAGTTAAGTCAATATTGAATCTGGCTGAAAACTCTTTATACAGGCCATGGAATTGGTATTAGCAGATTCCAACCAGCCTGACAGCCCAAGCCAGCTCTCAGAGTCCCTGATGAAACAGAGAGATGGCAAAGAAAGCAACCTGTATGCTCACCTTTCTTTGAACGGTTCCTTCCTGTTGCACATAAGTCTTAAATGCATTTGGACTAGGCCCTCTCTTAAAAGCATCTTCCCAAACCTCTTCCCCAAAATAAAAAAATCTGTTTGTTCTTTTGGATGGTGTTTAGCAAACATGTTCTCATGCAGTGTAGACCCAGCTGAGGTTAGCAGGGAAATGAGGGGAAATATGATTTCTGGTGGAGGGTGAGTCCAAGGAGTGAGGGGATTATGAACAGGCCTGCACTCTGGCTAAGTTTGAGGGAGAAAAGGCAAAGTGGATGAGACAGCATAACTAATTCCAAAGAGGTCTAGAGTCTAAAGACGAATGGAACCTCACGTGCCCACTTCACTATCATAGATGAAAAGAGACAGGGCACATGAGGCGGGAACTAGTTTCCTAAGTCCCAGCTCACTCCAAATTCTCTTTTTCCAGTCACCTTCCTCAAAGGGCTTTTCCACACTTTCTGCCTATATAGTCTGGAGTTATGACTCAAGTATGGAAGCAACAGCACAGGTGGTCAGCAACTTAATGCACCAGGGCAGTGATGGCAAACCTTTTAGAGCTTTCAGTGACAACAAAGAGCCAGCTGCAGCTCGTGTGCCATAGGTCTGCCACTGCTGTACTGGGGGAAAAGTCGAGATGAAAGAAGGAAGCCAGGAATTTGTGTCTCCTCAAATTGTTGTACACTAGGAAGACTGAGATGAAGGCAAATTCTCAGGATGACCAAAACCACTACTTATAAATGCTGTTTATCTGAGAATCCTGAATACTTTATAAACAAATAAAACAAATTTAATTCTTCACTCAACCCATATCCTGCTATTAGCCTATCACTGCACTGATGCCTGTTGAGTGGATCATATTCCCAAAAAGACCATTCTAGAGGTCAAGTGAGGAAGTCATATGCTGAACCCAGGAGTCCCGATTCTCAATGCACAAGGTCTTTCCATTATCTCACGTTCTTTTTCCCAGTTACCCCCCAAACCCAATGCAGCCTGAGGTCTTATGAAATCTACCAAAACTATTCCAGTAACCCACAGTCAGTAAACTGATTCCTCTTGGATCCGGACAAGAGTGGGAAGACACTATTCTGTGATCCATTAAACACAAGGCCCAAAATAAATAATCCAAAACAAAATGTCTCACAACCTCATTCAGTTTCCATGCAGGCCTGTTCATCCCTCTTAGTGGCTGCTTCTGAGTAGTCAACAAAGTGTAATCTGATAGGGAGTTCTTCAAAACTTGTTCCATCCTTCAGAAACACCCTTCTGTCCAGAAAAGCCTGAGACAGCTGAGGCTCCCCCTCCTCCCAACACATTTTCTTCTTAGTTGAAGGTTTAGCTGATCCTGAAACAAGTGGTATGTGGAGACAGTGTGACAAGGAACACATAAAGATCACAGGAAAACAGAATCAAGTGACACAAGGATCAGCAAAATCTTTGAAAAAAGAGGGAGATGTCGAAGTAGGAAATCCCAAATAGGAAGGGGTATTGTCAGATCTGTCTCCTACAGGAACAAATCTCTAGAGGGCTGGGGGATTTCAAAGAGGAAAGAAACGCTAAAGGACAGCTACAGGAATCATAAAGCACCCCAGAGAAGAAAGATAAGGACTAAAGTCAAAATGGAATGTAAACAGTACTTTGGGATTGATGACAAGGGCCCAAGATCCCTTAGGAAAAGGGGAATAGGTAATTCTTGCAAGCCAGGAGCTGGGTGGGTGGGTGATGGTGAGGTAATGGAATCAGAAGCAATAGAGGAAGGGAGGGATACAATCCTTAGCTCAGGAAAATGCGAACTCTGTGCTGAGGTTGCACAGACCTCGTAGGAGCGGGGCAAAATAGGAAAAGGGATAAAGGCGGAGTCCATAGGAAAGGTCTGGGGCAGAAGCACAGTCGACGATGAAGGACAAACAAGGATGGACATTGTGGAAGGGGTCTAACGGGGAAAGGGTTCACGCCTTTAAGAAATAATTCGGGACGGAGGCAATAGGGCTAAGAAGGGGCGGGGGGAAATCCCCGGGGCAGAGGGAGGAGCTAAACAGAAGAGGAAGCCAAAAAGCAGATGAAGACCCCAGGCCGGACAGGAAAGGGTAGAGAAGGACCTCGGGTGCAGGTGCCCGCCGGGAGGGCAGTTTTGTAGTCGAACCCAGGCGGAGGAGACTGCGAGGGACAGGGTGGGAGAGGGAGCCCCCCAACTGCGCAAAGGTGACTCACGGAGGAAGAGTCGCTTACCTCCGGGGGGGGTCTCCCGCGGAGGGGGTGCAGGCGGTCGGGGTCGGACTGCCGACACCGCCGCCGCCTCAGCAGCCGCGGCCGCTCCCGGGTTCCATTGGCCGCCTGCGCTTCCCTGACAGCGGCCGCGGCGGCTGCACCAGGCCCCGGCTGCGGGGCTGCCCGCTGCGCTGCCTGAGGGGCCTTCAGGCTGCCTTCAAACTGGACCGGGCCGCGCAACCAGGACCAAAAAAAAAAAAAAAATCCCAGCAGGTCTCGATGTAAAATTTTTCTCCTGAATCCAAGCTGTCTTCCCGGGATTTGCTTTCCTGCTTCTCCGACGCTCAGGACCCTACGGGCCCCGAAGTAATCTGAAGAGTCGGGTGAGCTGCCCAGAATATGCCTGTTCAGAAATAGAAAAGGGGGCGGGGATGAGATTTTGGAAGCTAGGGAGGGAGGAGAGGGCGAAAGGAGGAGCTTCCTTGTGGGAGGAGGGGCCAATACCGGAGAGGCGGGCCTAAAAGGTACTAGTGTTTGCTAGAGTAAGGAAGCCGAGAGGGAAGTAAAATTTGCTGGATAAGTGGCAGCGTACTGCGTACTTCCAGGAGGATGTTAACATGCAAGTTATATGTAAATAAACCTGTGGAGTTTGCCGCCGAGTTACCGTAATTGCAATCAGTGGCTTTTTCCCCTCCCGTATCCTACACTACTCCCCTAGTGAATCAGATCGCGGGACGGATGTTTGGGAGGGGGCAGAGAGGAAAGGAGAAAGAGGAGGGGTCGACGAGAGAGTCACCTTTACTATCCCTTTCCTACTCAAATTTAAAGACTGTCAAGATTTCGCCTCTTATCGCGTCGGGAATGGCGCGGTCCACCTGCGTCCGTCTTCCGCCGTTAGCGGCCCGACTGGAGGCCGCCGTTCTGCCTCGGAGGTCACTCCCTGGCTGGGGAGCTTTTGGCCTCCAGCATCCAGACGCCGAGGCCTCCAGGAGGGGCTGGACAGAGCCAGGCTGGAAGGTGAGTGAAATGACCAAGGCTTAAAGGACGTTATACCTTCTTCCAAAGAAAACCATATAAAACTAAACAAATAGACAAAAACATGCCCTGCAGTCGTCCTGAGGTGTTGGTTTTGTACACACGTTTGTCGGTTAGCATAGGTGATTAAAGCCCTCCTCCTCCTCAGAATCTCTGTCCCAATGTCTGTCCTGGGCTTTACTTAATAGACAACGCCCCTCACAGGGTCTTAGTATTCTACACTGTGACTAGTTCTTTTCTTTTTTCTTTTTTCTTTTTTGTGTGACTAGTTTTTTGAGGCCAGATGTTGGATGCCATCTTCCTTGCCACTTACACACTGTTTGAGTGGGATAACTGATGTAACCTCTTTGAATCTGTTTCATTCCTCCCTTCCTTCCTTCCTTCTTCCTTCTCACCATCCCAACCTCCCTTTGTTCTCTTCCAGTCCCCCTCCCCTTCTGTGTTACCCAGGCTGGTCTCAAACTCTTGGGTCTCACTAAGTTGTCCAGGCTGGTCCTGAACTTGTGGTTCTCCTGCCTCAGCCTCCAGAGTAGCTAGGACTACAGACATGCAACATGCCTGCTGGGCTGAACCTCAGTTTCTATCTGCAAAGTGGATGCAATAATATTAACATCTTACAGGCTTTTGTGAGGACCAAGAGAGCACAGATTACTGCTATAGTACCAGTTATTATTATTATTGGGACAGTAATACAGGGTACATGATAAAAGAGGGATACGGCTTCAGTGTTTAATTGGAAGGCAGAATAAGACTAATTGCTTGAAAATACCTGTGTGAAACATGTAGTGTGTATAAAAGTACAACAGATAAGGTACTATTTTTGTGCTGCTGGGGACTGGACCCAGGGTCTTCACAGTGAGCTACATCCCCAGCTTTTTTATTTTTTTTTTTTTTTTGGTCTTGCTTTGTAGCCCGGGCTGACCTAAAACTCATGGTGATCCTTCAGTCTCAGTCTTCTGAGCTGGGATTACAGGTGTGTGTCTGTTGGCATGCCTGGCTCAAATTGGGTACCTAATTGCTGAAGGAATGTGGCAGAGTTTGGTTAAATAGCTGCAGAAGGTCTAGCCCCTCAGTATATGATGGATAAATAGAAGTCTTCTTAGTAATATTGTGAGCCAGGTCTTAGAAGAGGTACTGGATATTATTCAGCAGAATAAAGAAGAGGAGAGAGTATAGAGCATCCTGAAGACCAAAAATTTGTATGTTGAAGAACAGAAATGGGAATTTGCTTAAATCATGAGGAATAGGACAAGCAGATAAGCTAGGCTAAAGCAGGACTACAGTAATGAAAGATGAGCAGAGAAAAAGGACAAAAATGCCAAAGATAGTTTAAATTTGTGACCACTGATCTGGGGTGGGGAATCACCAGTCCACCTGTCAGGACCAGCAGCCCTTGGTCAGCTTCCAACCAGCTGATATGCAAGTATCAAGAGGTGACAACCCTCACTATGGAAATCAGTACAGTGATCCCTTGAAAAACTAAAAATAGAAATTCCATTTGACCCAGCTGTACCTCTTCTGCATATCTTCCTAAAAGAGTTAAAGTCATATTACAGTGATGCATGCATATCCATGTTTATAGCAGTACAACTCATAATCTTGGAAGTGGCCTATATGCCCATCGACAGATGAATGGATAAGGAAAATGTGATATATTGTTATATATATATAATATCACATTTATATATGTCATAAGAAAGGATAAATTTGAGTCATTTGTAGGAAAATGGATGTACTTTGAGTCTATAATGCTAAGTGAAATATGTCAGACACAGAAGATTAAATGTCACATGGTTTCTTATATATGAGAAACCCAAAGTATAAATAATTTAAAAAGCAAAATAAAAGAAAGATGATAGAAAACAGGGAGATAGAGTTCGATCCCCAACACCAAAAAAGAAAAAAAAAAGAAAACAGGGAGATAGACTTTGTGGAGACTGGAGGTGGATCTTGGGATGGGGAAAACTGAAGGGAATGGAGGGGAAGAGGAATTAAAAAAAAAAAAAAAAGAGGTGATGACCCTGCTTTAGCCTGAAGTTTAAAGTGTCACACATTCCCTCAAGAGATAGGGTCCCAAGGGTCCAGAAGACTAGCCTTTTATTGAAAAAGATGGGATGGTTCTTGGTTCTTTTTTTTCCCTTTTTATAAGTAAGAAGCTTTTTAAATTTTCTAATGCAGAAAAAGAATGTTTTGGAAATATCTCTGATCAGACTTGAAGTAGAAACTTTTTATAGCTACAGTTTCAAGTCTTCTTTTTCTTTTTTAGGCACTGGGTGGCTTTTGCACCGAGCTACATTGCTTGCCCTTTTTAAATTTTGAGACAGGTCTTGGTAAATTGCTAAATTGCCCAGGCTAAACTCAAACTTGTAATCCTGCAGCCTCAACCTCCCAGAGTGGTGGGATTACAGGTGTGTACCACCACGCCCACTTTTTGAACCTATTTTTTAAACTCTCTTTTGATAAAAAAAATATCACTCACTTCTAAGATCCCAGGGAGGCAGCACAGATGTAGATGATCGCACATAGAGACAGATGATCCTGTGGAAATGCAGACTATCCTGTGTGCATGTGAAACCCCTTTCTTGTTGGGGAAGGATGTATGTGTGTGGCACAGTGGAAAGTACCAACAGGTAAGAAACTGTCATTTATTTGTCTTTTTTTGTGGAGGTGGGGGCTGGGTTTTGAACTCAAGGCCTTGAGCTTGCTAGGCAAGTGGTCTATCACTTGAGCTAAATAAATCCCCAATCCCCTATTTGTCTCATTTAAATTTTATCGAACAGGGGAAAGAAGTGAGTCTATTATTAAAAAGTTAGTAAAACCAGATGACCCATATCATAATATGTGGTTAAAACACCTATGTTGTTAAGTACATTTTTATAAAGACTGAATTTTTTTCTTGAATCATAGATGTAGGCTTTTTTTTTCCAGAAAAATGAAAAAGAAGCTAGCAGTTATTGCATGAATCCTCTACCATGTCTAAATACAAAAACTTCCGCATTTATTCCTCACTACAGCCCCATTAAAGAAATTTTAACTCATTTTATTGAAACTGAGCTTTAGGAAGTTTAAGTCACTGCTATTCAAAATTGTTTTATTTCAACCCACAATAAGAACTGTACTTTATTTTATTTTATTTTTTTAGAACTGTACTTTATAATATGATCACTGAAGAACACATAAACATGCCTTAAAAGTTTCATGAAATTCTTACCTAATATACTAATGTACTTTGATATTTTTGATTGTTTCACTTTTTAGAATGCTGTTATGCATTCTGCTAAACCGATTTTACAACCCACTCATGGGTTGCAATCTACAATTTGAAAAAAAAAATTAGCTAAATACTCATAAATGTTCAAAATCATATGGTAAGTGGTAAAGCTAAGATTTAAACCTAATTTGTACTCTTTTCAGTAAACAGATGTCTGAGATTTGTTTTTGTTTTTGTTTGCTTTTGTGCTGGGGATTGAACCCAATACCTTGCTCATGGTGGGCAAGTGCTCTCTATGAGCATTTCTTAAGAAATACTGTGAGGTTATCTGTCCATCTCGCTACATAAAATACTTATTAGTTTTATCTCATAGGATGGAGCTGGCAGGATGTTTCCAGGTGAAGTAGGTCTGCTGAGGAACCATAACGTGAGAAAAAAACACTTAGACAAACATATGATATTAATTCTCCCATTGTGAATGCAGCATTTGTTTTAAATTCTAAAGAAAATTGATTGTCAGTAACAAAAATAAATAATAGTTTTATTTACTGGGGCCCATAGACTAGACATGTAGAATTTGTCTTTGTTTAATAGCACAAGAGTAGTAAATTTATGATAGGGCTAAAATGAGAAAAGACACTGGGGGGAAGTTTTGGGAGTAGGGAACAGGAAACTTTATTTTTTATTTTTTATTTTTTTGAACAGGAAACTATTGTCAGGGGTAAGAGCTAGGAATGGTAGAGGAAGCAGTAGTCAATCCCCCAAAATCTTAGTTTCGCCCTTCATCTAATAAACTGGAGAGTGCTTTAACTATAGAGGAATTACTTGTTTCATATTACAGTTTAAAAACAGGGCGCAGGGGTTGGGGATTTAGCTTAGTGGTAGAGTGCTTGCCTAGCAAGCACAAAGCCCTGAGTTCAATCCCCAGCACCCCCAAAAGACAAACAACAACAAAAAAACAAAACAAAACAGGGTGGATAGCTGGATGTGGTGGTATATACCTGTAATCCCAGCACTTGGGAGGCCGGGGCAGGAGGATTGCCACAATTTTGAGGCCTGCCTGGGCTACATAGTGAGTTCAAGGCCAGACTAGACTACATAGGGGACCCTGTCTCAAAATCAAAAACAAATAAATAAAAATGAGGTAGATAAGGCTACTTTAAAACCCACAACACTCAAGAAAATCTCAAAAATCATTCACTGGACTGGTATCCCAAAGTAAATGGAAACAATCCTCAACTACAGTTACAGTGAGGACAGTATTTCCTTGGAGGTTTCTTTTTTTGCTTTTTTGGTGCTGGGGATAGAACTCAGGGCCTTGCCCTTGCTAGGCAAGCACTCTAACCACTGAGCTAAATCCCCAGCTGAATGGGGGGATCAAACTCAGGCCCTTGTACTTGCTAAGCAAGCAAGTGCTCTACTACTCATCTCCTTCATGGATAATGGCAACATCTGCTGGGCCAGTTCCCTAGACTCCAGTTCTGTCATCTAATGTAAATGTCATACCTTTAAGTCATTCTTTTTTTTTTTTAACTTTTTTGAGACATGGTCTTGCTATGTTGTCTAGACTGGCCTTGAGCTTGCTATGTAGCACAGGTTGGCTCAAACTCTAGATCCTCCTGTTTCGGCCTCCTGAGTGCTAAAATTACAGGCCTGCACCATTATACCTGGCCCATGCATCCATTTTTTTCATTCGACAGGTAATGGTTGGTGTTCTTCTAGTTTGTTACTGTTCATACCCCTCTCTTTTGGCTGACCTGCCTTTACCAGGCTACACTGCCATGTCACATCCCTAAAACTTTAGAACCTTGCTTTTCCTGGAATGCCATTTTTGTCGTTGTTTTGGGTACTAGGGATTGGACTCAGGGCCTTGTGCTTGCTAGGCAAGCACTCTTCCACTGAGCTAAATCCCCAACCCCTTTTTTTTTTTTTAGACAGGGTCTCGCTATGTAATTCAGGCTGGCTATGAACTCACCATGTCACCCAGGTTGGCTTTGAACTCTTGGTGACCCTCCTGTTTTAGCCTCCTGAGTGCTGGGATTACAGGTATGTGCCATCACACCTGGCTGCCCTCCTCTTTTTAACTTCACTTTAAAGGTTTAATTCAGTCCTACCCTTTCCACAAAGCCTTCCCAAATTAGCCCAAACCAACATCCCTGAATTTACAGTTCTTAAGCAGTAGAGTCTCATGACACAGCTCTTTTGACCACATGCCCTGTGTTGTTTTGTCCTTGCTTTAGGGGTTAGACTTGTCCAGCTAGCTGTGACTCATCTCTGTGGTAAGGAAAAGGAAGTTATCGCTGACCCCTGTCCTATGGTGTCCTATCCCCTGGGTTCCCAAGCTCTTGGTGCTCACTGCTTACGTAGCTCACGCTGTGTGCAGTCACCATTATTTACTTGTCTTCTCAACTTGAATGTTTGAAGATAGACTCTAAGTAAAGTAAATCTGCTGCTAACAAGTGCCTAGCACTTAAAAAAAAAAAAAATCAAAACCACAGGAGGGGCTGGGGATTTCGCTCAGTGGTTAGAGTGCTTGCCTAGCAAGTGCAAGGCCCTGAGTTCGATCCCCAGCACCCAAAAAAACCAAAAAACAAAACAAACAAACAAAAATACATCAATGTGCTCCCACTTGTGACAACATGGAAAAGAGAAAGAGCTCTTCCATTAAGGTTTTAGTTAAAGTTATAGAAACTACATTAATTTTTAGCACATTGCTCAGTTAGAAAGGGCAGACATTTTAGGAGAAAAAAAATACAGGTTAAGCAGAAACCTATATAAAGGATGAGCATATGGTGAGAGAAACAGGTTTACCCTGGGTACGAATGCCAAGATCAGATTGTGAGGGTGAGCCTGGTGTCCAGCCAAGGAAGTGGTGGGAAACCTGGGACTCCTCAATTAAACTTACACTCTTTTTCTGAACCCAAGGGCTTGCAGCACATGCTAGACGAACATGGTACCACTGAGCTACACCAACCCACTAAACCTGGAATTTTTTTTTTGAACTTCCTATGTAGTTCGGGCTGGCCTTGAACTCACTACATCATCCAGTTTGGCCTTGAACTCTTGGTGATCCTCCTGCCTCAGCCTCCTGAGTGCTGGGATTATAGGCATGTGCCACCACACATGGTTTTTTTCTTTTTTTTTTTTTTTTTAGGTGGTACTGGGGATTGAACCCAGGGTCTTTGTACTTACTAAGCTACATCCCCAGCCCTTTCCTTATTTTTTATTTTCAGACAGCAGTTCACCACCATACCCAATTTAAACCTGGACCCTCGAAGGGGCTAACGCAGTCCCAGGACTGTGCCCCATGACTCCTAGCAAAAGCAAATGCAAATCCTCCTTGGTGGAAAGGAGCCCAGTTCAGCCCCTCAATATTCCTGTAGATTAAGTTTAACAAAATGTGAGTTCAAAACCTGAAAGTAAAAAAATTTTTTTTTTTTTTTTGTGCCGGGGATTGAACTTGGGACCTTGTGCTTGCCAGGCAAGCACTGTAACCACTGAGCTAAATCCCCAGTCCCATAAAAAATTTATAAAGAAACAAGGTACCATTGACAAGAGTCAGCACAAAACAGATTTAGACTATTCAAATAAATTACATAATATAAAACACATTTCAAATAATTGGTATCAGAGACACTGTGTTCTCTGAACACAAATTATTGAGCTCTTTTTTTTTTTTTTTTGCTGGTGCTGGGGATCGAACTCAGGGCCTTGTGCTTGCAAGGCAAGCACTCTAACCACCGAGCTAAATCCCCAGCCCATCTGAACACAAATTATTAAAATGGTAACATTTTAAAATTTCTAGACATTTGGAAAGTTACAAAACTTTTCAAAATAGGGCTGGGCACGGTGGTGCAATCCTGTAATCCTACAGAGGCTGAGGCAGGAGAGTTACCACGAGTTCAAGGCCAGCCTGGACTACATAGCAAGACTGTCTCAACCACCACTCCCTGGAGAATTTATAAATTAACTCATGAACAGCTGGGTGTGGTGGTGCATGCCTGTAATCTCATCACTCAGGAGGCTGAGGCAGGAGGACCTCTTGAGTTTGAGGTCATCCTGGGCTACACAATGAGTTCAAGGCCAGCCTGAACTTCATAGTGAAACTCTTGTCTCAAAAAAAAAAACAAAAACAGGCTGGGGATTTAGCTCAGTAGTAGAGCACCTGCCTAGCAAGCACAAGGCCCTGAATTCAATCCCCAGCGCCCCCCCAAAAAACAAAAAGTAAATGGGGATTTAGTTCAGTGGTTAGAGTGCTTACCTAGGAAGGGGAAGGCCCTGAGTTTAATCCTAGCACTAAAACAAACAAGTGCACTCATGAAGGATACAGGGAAGTGTGTGGCTTAAATTTTGTGAGTCAAAAGTCTCAAAGAGAGCCAGGCATGGTGGTGCATGCCTATAATCTCAGCACTCTGGGATGCTGAGGCAGGAGAATCTCAAGTTCAGGGCCAGCCTGGGCAATTTAGTGACTCAGTGAGACTTTGTTTCAAATCTTAAAAGGGTTGGGAAAGTGGCTCAGTGCAAAGGCCCCAAGTTCAATCCCCAGTACTACAATAATAAAAAAAGTCTCAAAAGAGAAGTATTTTTAGAGTTAAATAATAATGAAAATATTGTATAACCCAGAAAAACTTGTGGTATGTGGAGAAGCAGAGTGTTGGTGGTGCATGTATGTAATCCCAGCACTCCGGGAGGCTGAGTCAGATGGATAGCAAGTTTGAGCCCAGCCTGGGCAACCTAGCAAGACCCTGTCTGAAAATAAAAAAAATAAGGCTGTAGCTCAGTACAAAGGCTTTGGGTTCAACCTTAGTACTGAGGGGAAAGAGAAAAGAAGGAAAGAAGGAAAGACAAAGAAAACCCAAATAGTTTGAAGTTATAAAGAAAGTGAACCAGTAGTTAAAATTATTCCCAGAAAGAAATACCAGGCTCAGATGGTTTTACAAGTAAGTTTTACCAGATAGTCAAGGAATAGTTCATTTCATTCTGATGTAAACTCTTCTAGAGAGTAAGACAAGAGGAAACAGTTCCCAACTCAGAGTGTACAGACTAAAAGGACCATTTTAGAAACTTTCTTAGAAATCTTAGTAAAAACAAAGGCACTAACATGTACAGGAATGTTCATAGCAGCATTGTTTGTAATAGCAAAAAACTGCAAACACCCCAAATATCCATTGATAGGTGAATGACCAAATAACTTATGGTTTATGCACTTAATATTATACAGATGAAAATGAATGAACCACAGCTATAACAACAGCATGGATGAATCTCAGAAACAATGCTAAGTGCAAAAAAGCAAACTTCAAGGGACTTAGCAGAGTCTAATGCTTTTGTAAAGCCCCCAAAACAAGCAAAACCAAACATTTTTAAAGAATATATACATATATGATTAAAGTTAAGGACAGTGGTTACCTCTAAGAAGCAGCAAGGGAACAGGATAGGAAGGAACACAAACTCAATGGTATTTCTAATTTTAATGTATAAATCACGTGATGGGTTACAGGTGTAATTGTCTTTCCTAATTCATCCATGTTACATATATTTTTTATAGATATCAACGATCATGTATAATTTTTTAAAAATCTGCAGTGGTAGAAATAAATGGACAAATGAATGACATCTCCCTGAAGGAAAAATCTGTTTCTTGGGAAGTGCCAAGTTTCCCTGACATAAGCTACTCTAAATAGAGGACAAAGTAGTCCTCAATAAATATGGGTTTGTTTACTGCTTTTCCCCAGGACACACACCTAGAGGGTCTGGACCCCCTTCCTGCTGGTGCTCCCTGACTCCAGAACTACCGCTTTCCATGCATTTGGCCTAAACTACAGAGTCCTGGCCAAGTCCTGACACATGTAAGACAAGAGACTGTCACCTGGTAGATACAGAATGAATTTAATGAAATGACTATGAAGGAAGCCTTTTACTCTAGCTGGTGAAAGTGGCAGTAGATTGGGGGACAGGGAAGCAGGAATGAAGAAGTGAAAATTCAGAAACAGGAAAAGGAATGAGCTCCATCTCTGAGACACAGGTGGAAAAAAGGGTTGTCATCTAAGCTAAACTGAGAGAGTCCCTGAAAAGAAAATGACTTCCCTCTCCTTCCTTGAGACTAGAACAAGAGGAAAGAGGTTACAGCTGCGGTAAGGGAAAGACAAGACTGAGGAAAAAGGAAGCAGGTTGAGCTGATCTCAAACAAGCAACCAAGAACCACACATACTTCACAGCTGTAACCAGCAGATCCCCTGGCCTGGTCTCCATTTGGGGAATCTGTGCGTGTGAGGAGTCTGATCCCCTGCTTTTCCCCAAGAGTGGTCCATGATGTAGAATAAGCACATCAGCATGCCATCTTCCTGGCTACACTGGCTGGTCAGGGGTGGACATGGCTCAGGCTGGCCTAATCACAGTGACTCTTCAGACTTTTGTTAGGATTCCTGATTAGACATAACTGGACAAACATGTAATCCAGGCGTGCTGGCAGCTGTGAGGTGGCCCAGGTTCAGGATGATTTTACAGTAGGTAGAACAGTGAGACTAAAAATCAGGTATTTTAGAGTCATTCTGAATGGTCGAATCAGACTTCACCTGGAGCCAGCACTACTTGTGGACTTTTCAGTTTATAAGCCAATACATCCTTTTTATCCTAAACCATTCTGAGTTAGGTTTTCTATGACCGAAAACCAGAAGACTCCTAACCTATACATTCATTATACTTACCCCGTCTCTATCATCCCCCAGGAGGGCACAGGGATCCAGGTTAGGTTACTGCGTATTTATTGGTTACACCAAAGCCAAAGTACTGAGCTGGAAAGGGCAGAAGCAGCCACCAGGCACTATGTAAGACTGAGTGACTCAGCAGTCTGTACAGAGAATGGACTCTGGTAGGGAAGGAATAGCTGAATGAGAAGCAAGTGCAGAGAAAGGCCTCTACCAGGCAGTCAGGTAGAGTTAACATACGGATACAGACACTTCTCTGGACCTGCCTGTCATGGGGGTGTTGCCTTAGGGTCTTTACACTCATGAGTTAAGGAACTTTGAAGCACATGTCCCTTTAAGCCTTTATTACCCTGTGCTGCAGTGTCTGCCCCTCCCTTTACCACCTGAAGAGCTTCCTTTTGGCTTCTGCTGCCCTTGATGACACTCACTTTGGGGGTGACAAGAGGCATTTTATCTTCTTCTTTGGCTTGCCGGGAACTAGGACCCCTTCCTCCTTTGGAAACAGCACCATCATCCTGACCTTGGGCAAGCACTGCCCCCTGCTCAGCCTCTTGAATTGGCCCTGGCCTTTCTACCCCTCCAGCTGAGTTGCTTTCCCCTCCTGGGCCCCAGGTCTCCCACAGTAACCTTGAGGACTGGGCAGAGTCCATGGCTGCTGCTGACTTCTCAGGGATGGAATTTCTTTCCCCATTTCCACCTGACTTTTTTCGGGGGCGCCCCCGTTTTCTTTTGGCATCACTTGCTGTATCCTCTGTATCCTGCTTCGCTGTTTTAACTGCCAGGTCCTGGCCACTGGCCTCACTCACAGGTACTTCCGCTGTCCTCTTGACGCCCTTGTCATGGGGTCCTGGGTCAGCACCAATGCCTACCTCCCTGTTCTCTATGCCCCGGGGCCGAGCTAGTCCTCCAGGTGGAGCTCGCCCTGGCCCTGGCCCTGGCCCTGGCCCTGGCCCTGGCCCTGGCCCAGGTAAAGCAGGAACAGTTGGTAAGATCATGTTAATGATGGGCACGGCTGCCTGGGGTCCCCCAGCCCTATTAGGCAGAGGCAGCGTAGCCACTTTCAGGGTGCCTGAAGAAAGTTTTGGGGCCAGGATGGGTGGAGCGACTTGGATCGGTGGAATAAGCGAGCGAGGGGCTCGGGGAAGGAGCAGAGGCAGCCGGGCCACTAGGGCATTAACCTGCGGGTTACTCGCTGCTGGGGCTGAGCTCTCGGTTATAGTCTTCTTCCGCTCTCCACGAGCTGAAGGGCTAGCCCCAGCCTGGGCTTCCGGCTCCTTAGGAGGCTAAAAAACAAAGAGAATCACAGTAAGGTGTGAAGACTGTATATCCGAGGAAATAGGCATGGGAGGTACAAGAGATGGAGAAAGGGGACCCACCAGCAGAAGGGTATACTAAGCCCGTGGCCAGGCATGGTCAGGCGATCAGGCTCCTTACCTGGGCCGGTCTCTCTGGTTTCTTATGGCCTCCCCCCTCCACGTTCTCTACACCATTCTTGGACTTAGATGACCGTTCTCGAGGGGCATGTTCGTCCTCTTCTAGAGGTGCCAGAAAAGGTAACAAAGTGAGGGTGAGGGCAAGCTGAGGAATGAGGTAATTCTGACTTCCTGGCTGCCTGGGACAGTCAGGGAAAGTGGAAGACTAAAGCATATCTTAGAAGGGTCTCCAGGAATAGGTGATTCCAAGGTGAAAGCTGAAAGGGCCTGAGCATTTCTCAGACGCAAGAGAGGATCCACCCACCAGCAAGCCCCACAGCCTTAAGCACATGGGCGTGTGCAGACCGGGCAGAGATGAGATGCTGCTGCAGCAGGAAGCGGGCAACCTCAACGATGGAACTGAATGACCGTTTCAGGATTCGCTCTGCCCAGTCACAGGTCAGGGCACAGGCAGCCTCTACCAGTTCATCCCGAGGTGCAGGGGTTACCTCTGGGCCCATTTCTGGCTGTGGTGGGGAAACACATGTTCAGTCACATTCCAAATTAAAGAACCCTCCCGCCCCTGACACTACTATTGACCAAAATAAAGGCCAGGCTGGAGATGGAAATAGTCTCTAACGATCCTGACCCAGAAGTCCACAAACTCTTTCTCCTCTGCCTCGGCCACAGGGAAGGCAGAAAGGCACGCAGAATACACAGAATGTCCTAGACTAGACTGTGTCAGCTCTCAACACATGTCCTGAAGACCTCTGACTTTTACCTGGGGGTTGCTACTTACACTCTCAGAACTCTTTAAGTCAAGTCCAGGCAGGGGTGGCATAGATACCAAGGTCTTCCTTCGTATGCCGCTGTAGCAGTACCTGGTACAAGTTAAGGGGCAGCCAACACTCGGGCCTTCAAGACTCCTGAGCCAGGTTAAGCTATGTCCACTCCCAGCCCTTCGCATCCTGTTTTCCTCCCCAGGTCCTCCAGCCCCAGCCTCTCCAGGCAAGGATACTTGGACTGGCCCCGGCCGCCAAGCCTTCGGGCCTTGATGTCAGGGAAGATCTCTCTGATTATCTTGCCAAAGTTGGCCGTACTGAGTGGGCGGCAACAGGCCAGACTCTCGCAGTACTTCCTGAATGAGTGAGGGCCAGAGAGAGAAGATAAGAAGAAAGGCTGTGAATAGGTTCACAGGGTCCCTAGGGATCAAGTGTGGGAAACCCTTTAAAAAGATAGGATCTAAGATGGGCATGGTGGCGTGTGCCTACAATCCCAGCACTCGGGGAGGCTGCGGCAGAAGGATGGCAAGTTTGAGCCCTGCCTAGGCAACTTAGTGACCCTGTTTCAATATTAAAAATAAGAAAGGGCTAGGCATGTAACTCAGTACAAAGGCCCTGGTTTCAGTCCAGAGTATTGCCAAGGAAAAAAAAAAAAAGGTTCTATCAAGAGAAGGAGGGGTTGGGGATTTAGCTCAGTGGTTAGAGTGCTTGCCTAGCAAGCGCAAGGCCCCGAGTTCGATCCCTGGCACCAAAAGAAAAGAAAAAAAAGGGAGCTCTCTACAGGGCTAAGGGGCACCAACCCTTCACTCACCGATAAGCATCATAAACACTCTGCTTCGGCAGACAGGTGTCTGTGTGTTCTTCCAGGTGGTTTCGGATCCACCTGTAGGCATACATGTACTCCTCATTGCTGAGTGTGCTTGGCTCTGAGCTGCAAGGGAAGGAAAAGGGACAAGCATTACTGAGACCCTGACAGTGGTCCTGGTTCTTCAGACTACCACTTCATGGTGCTGGACCAAATGCGTTCACCTAGACTCTACCTTTTCCTGCTAAACTAAGCCAGGAAAGAGCTCTTCTTCTTGACCCACAACAATAGCTGAGTTCCTACTCACCTCACCCTTTCCAGTAAGATGGTCTCTGAGACTTAGGACCCTGGCTATTTAGAACCCTGCCACCAAACCTACCTTTTGTCTCCAGTGCTGGGCCCTGAGGGCAGCTGAAGGTACAGATACAGCTTGTCGTTGTCTGAGAATTTCTGTACATCTTGCTGAGGTAAGAGGGAACAGAGGCAGGAAAGATAATAAGGCCAAGAAGGACCTAATGTAGGACCCTCTGATTTGTACCACAAAATCCAGCTGAACTTAAAAGGTTCTCAGACTTAAAATGGACATTAAAAATGATTTGAGGCTGGAGCCGTAGCTCAGTAGTAGGGCACTTGCCCAGCAGGCACTAGGCCCAGGGTTCAGTCCCTATGGGCTGCCCTGGAGGGAGGGGAGCAGAGGGGATCACATCAGCTCTACTGGGCTGCTACACAGAGGCCTCAGAGGGATGAAGAAAGAAGCTCAAGGTGGCAGCAAGTTGCAAAGCTAATGATTTTTTTTTTCCTATGTAGTACTGGGGATTGAATCCAGGGCCTCTGTACTGAGCTGCATCCTCAGCCCTTTTTGATTTTTTTATTTTCAGACAGAGCCTCACCAAGTGGCCCAGGCTAGGCCTGAACTCTTGATCCTCCTGACACCCAGCCCAAAACCAATTATCTTCTGACAACAGTGCATCTCCTACATAAACCTTCCATTTACCCACATCATCCCTACCATCCTCACCCCTCACCAATGCCATCTCTTTACTACCCTCTTCCCAAGGTGCTTACCAGGATTCCTTCTACTTTGTTCTGCACGGCCTTGCTGTGGACAAGAAGAGAAAGCTAGAGGTCACACACAAGGTTTTCCCATCCCTTTGTTGGATTGCTGGTGGCGATGGGGGTGGGTGGGTAAAATGCCTGGGAGGGCCTGAAGGATTGCTGTCTTGACCAGGAATTCTCCTTCTGCTCTAAGGCACTTGCCTGGGGACAGGCAGCTCCTCTCCAAAGGAAGCCAGCTACTGGGATCTATTCAGAGGTCTGGAACAGGATTTGGAGGTGGTGACAGGTACTTACGAAATGGTACCTCGGAGCCTTTGAATAAGGGTGGTAGGTTCCCCAGCCTCAGCACCACCTTGGGGAGCCCTTGCCCCAGTCTTGGGGCTTTTAGCATCAGCCTCATCTTCAGCCATCCCAGCATGGGGCTAGAGCTGAGAGGGGACAGAACGCGAAGATGTAACTTACTATGGTCTTCTCCTGAGACCTCAGGGCTGTTCTTATCTCTCTCTCTACCCAGAAAGACAGAGAAACACACACAAAGCCTCTAGATCTTCCCAGTGGTCTTTTCTCACCACTTTTGCCTTCTTCAAAAATTAGAAATGTGGGGTTGGGGATTTAGCTCAAGTGGTAGAGCTTTTGCCTAGAAAGTAGAAGGCCCCGAGTTCAATCCCCAGCACCTCCCACCGCACGCAAAAAAAGCAATCATTCCATTATTTCACCAGGCCCATCTATACCCAAAGAGATCTTTGTTATCTCCATTCTATCTGCCCCACCTTTCTGAATTCTCCTAAATCTGAAAAAACGTAAAAGAAGAGAAGGAGGATTGGAAATCTACGTTTAGAAATGTTCATTTCGCCTCTGACCCCCATGGTGCCCTCTCCCTCTCAGCAACCACCACAAAACAAAGTTCTCCGAATCTCTAATATACTCCTCATCATGATTTCGCCTGGCAGGTCAGAAAGGTTACGAATAGATTCTGCCCTTCCAAGCTTGGGGTGGGGAACGAGGCCCAAGTTCTCAAGACTCAACCTCGCCACCGCCTCCCGGCGCCCCCTCCCCACGGCGCCGCCTACGTCATCGCCCACACAGCCCATCCCGCCGCGCGCCCCCACCCTCCGGCCCCCCTCCCTTCGGTGCCTGGCTGCTGCAGAGGGGGTTCGGGGCCGCGAAACTGCTGGGCTGGGTGGAGGAAAACCGACAGGGAGAAGGGGTCCTAGATTTGGGGCACGTGCACATGGGTGAAGCGACCCTTGAAAATATAGCCGGCATCTTTTTCTGCTCACTTGCCATCTCATCTCGCGCCCTCCCTACCTCTGAACAGTCGCCTTCCAACACAAGCACAGATAAAGGTAAGGGAGAAAGAGAAACTACCTCGTAGCCACCTTCACTCCAGCCCAGCCCCACGCTCCCGGCCCAGCGGGTCCTGCGTTGCTTTATTTTCCTTTTTCTGAATGGCTGGAATCGCCGCGATCTGCCTGGATACACGGACGACCTGTTTGGTGATTGGTTGTTGCCGCTACCCGGAGACCGAAGGCGCCAGGCTCGCACAGGCGGCTGCCGAAGTCTGCCTGGTAACAGAATCTCATTGGTCAATAGGGGAGGGAAAATCCAAAGTTGGTCTTATTTGAGTCAAGAGGGGGAAGTCCGGGTTAGGTTTCAGTTAAAACTGGGGTCGGTTGGGACTGCAGGTCCCAAGAGGTTTTTCTCTTAAAGGGACCGCAGGATGCAAACTCGGGCTCGGCTGCCTGTGGAGCTTTCTCGCCTTCCGGCCTCTCCTCCTATTTCAGTTCGGCTTTCACGCGTCAGCGCTGCTGGAAGAAAGGAATCCGTGGATGATAAAATAACTAGAAAAGTATGGGTAGTAGCGATGGAAGTAGTGATGGAAATGAACTATAAACTCATAGATCTTCTTTTTGATATAAAACAAGTTGAACCATCTCGTCCCTCCTAGCCGAACGCAGAGAAACCGCAGACACAGCCAACAGGCGAACAGGCTGCCCTTCCTCCTCCGAGGAGTACTCAGGACCTCCGCGGCTGCCCCACGTTACGCCGGAACGCCTTTCCCTCTTAGTGTTCTTGGTTTTCGGTGTGTGCTCTCTCCCCGCGAAGGCGTTGCCTGTCTCCCCCGCCCCCTTCTGCACTTGGTGGACGCTGGAATTTTGACTCCTTTCTGCAGGGGGTGCTGCGCGCACGGGAACCTCTTACTCTGAGGGCTTAACAAGTCAAGGGTTCTTAACTCTCCCAGGTGTGCTGGGGAGTGTGTGTGGGGGGAACGGGGACGGTGACGTGCTGGGGTTCGAACTCCGGGCCTTGAGCTTGCTAGGCAAGCGTTCTACCACTGAGCTAAATCCCCAGCTCCTCTTAGGACTTTTTAGGTCATGAGTTAGATATAAGCAGTGGAGCCTTTGCCATGGGGAAAAAAAAATGCACCTGCGGACCAAGTTTTGCATCTGATTTCAAGAAGGTTGTGGATTCCAGATTGACAACCATTTTTTTTTTTTTACCCCTCTGCAGTACTTGGGGATTGAACCCAGTATTTTGCACTGAGCTATAGTCTCCAACCTTTTCTCTCTTTCCCTGCTTCTGCCTCCCAGAGTGCTGGGATTATAGGCACGCACCACTGTGCCTTGGCTGACACCCTCTTAAATGGATAAATGGATTCATTTTGTTCTGTATAGCGGAGATGTTATACCCCAAATCATATTTGCAGTCCCGACTTCTCCAGGCTTATTGTGAACAGTGTGCTTTTCGTAAAAAAGGCCGCCATGATGTCTGATTTCATCACCGTGGTCCTTTACAGCCTTCGTTTCCGAGCTACCAGCTCCTGCGGGTCTTGGGAAAACCCAGCATATCGTGGGGCTGGAAAAATAAGGATAAAGTGGGAAGAAGGTTTTCCAATAGCAGCTAAAATGTGTTTGGTCTTGATTGTGTGTCAGTGTACCAAACTCTAGACACCTCCTGCAATGCACAGAGGCGTAGGTACTGTTACTGTTACTGTCTCCATTTTACAGATGAGACACGGATTTGGCAAGGTGAAGGGGCTTGCCCACAGTGACAGGTATGGTAAGTGCTGGAATCCGGATCCAGAGGCAGGCAGTTTCCTTCAGAGCCCATCTCCTGAACACTGCCCTAGACTGCTTGTAAACATATTTGCACTGCTCTTGTATGAATGGATGAGAGTGGCTGATGGAAAGACACCCCCAGACACCTGTGTGAAGGGGAATCCAGAACACTTGGTGTATTAGTTACTTTTCTAGAGTCAATGGTTTTCAGGAGAACAGATTTTATACAGGACAATTACAACTTATCCGTGTCACACACACAAGTCAAATGCAGGAAGAGTGCAGAACATCTACCTATGCACTGGAGACCTGAAAGATCCAATCAAGGTCTGGGAGCCCATGGCAATGTCCAGTGTACATCTGTATCTGCGCTAAAAGGCTGAAGGAATTTATACTGGAACCAGGATATGATGCTTATAGCATAGATGAAGACCAGAGCTCCCCTGAGGCGAACAGCAGCCGCCCTTGACAACAGCAAGGCCCCGAGCTCCTTCTGTGAGGGGAACAGCCAAGTTCCTTATGGGGAACTAGCCACAACAGAGCTTCTCCTGGGAAACAGCTGGCCCTATTTTCTGCTCCCGTTCTCCTTTTTGTTGGGTTAGCAATAAATTTCAGGTTGATCTTCTATGCCCAGAACTACACCAACTCAGTTCAGCTGGGCGTTCCTGCTCAAGTTCACCTCAATAAGTCCACCACAGTTGGGATATAGAACTGGGGTAAATTTTGCTGCTTAAATGTTTGCAGAGAACAGAGAATAACTGAAAGTTTATTCATTCATGCCAGGCATTTTGTTAAAAGCTGGGGATACAAAGGTGAATAAGGCATGGTCCTTACCCTGAGAAGTAAAAATAAGAATTATCTGCACTTTTGGAGGCTGAGGCAAGAAGATCACATGTTCAAATCCTGCCTGGGCAACTTCCTGGGGAACTTAGCTAGACCTTGTCTCAAAAAATAAAAAAGGAGGGCTAGGGATTTAGCTCAGTGCTTAGAGTGTTTGCCTTGCAAGCATGAGGCCCTGAGTTTGATTCCTGGTACCAAAAAATAAAATAAATAAATAAATAAAAAAGGTCTGGGGATATAGTTCAGTGCAAAGGCCCTGGGTTCGATCCCTCCAAACATCTGATAATTATTATCATAACAACAAATATTTATTTAGACCTTAATATGGGCTAGGGACAGTCCTAAGGGTCTCATATGTGTTACTTATTCATCAGGTAGGTGTTAAGATTATTCCATTTTACAGATGAGACTGGGGCATTGAGAGGTTAATAATATGACCAAGGTTATTAATTAGCCTACAGCCAGAATTTGAGGAGGGGGTGCTGGGCATCCAACTCAGGGCCTTGCGCTTGCTAGGCAAGCGCTCTACCACTTGAGCTAAATCCCCAGCCCTCTAGCCAGAATTTGAATCTAGGCTGTCTGGATTCAGAATTTGCACGTAGGCACTAGTATATAACAACTACTAACATTAGAAATGAATCTATTAAGCATAAGAATATGAACCATAAATGAAAATGTTGATAAATTCAGAGATATTAATACTAAAAATTTAATTTTGAAAATCACTATAAGGCTAGGTATGATGACACACACCTATAATCTCAGGAGTCAGGAAGTTGAGGCAGGAGGATCTGTGAGAATTTGAGGCCAGCTTGAGCTACATAGTGAGAACCTGTCTCAAAAACAACAAAACAAAACAAAACAAAAACCCCAAAATAAAAATACACAAAAAAACACTCTAAGAGGGATACAAAGACAAGGTACAAATCGAGATAAGACATTTTTAAGGCATGTAAGACTCGTTATTTGGAATTTGTAAGTACCTCCAACAAATAATAAAAAGGTAGCCAACTTTTAAAACATAGGCAGAGGAAATGAATAGGAATTTCATAAAAGATACAGAAATGACATAGAAGTTGTTGACTGTAGTAATCAGGAAAATGCAAATTAAAACAATAAGATAATTTCACACCCAGTGAGTTGGCGAAATTTAAAATTGGCAACCTTAAGAGTTGGTGTGGCTATAGACTGCTATAGGAGTGTAATTTAGTACGTCTAACCATTTTTTAAAATAACCTTAAAAAATGCTCGATATTACTTTGAGATGTTGCATATGTATCTTCATATGTACAAATGTCTCAGCAAGCCTACTGGCAGGCATATGCCCTAAAGGCACAGGCAGTAATGTTTACAGTCTCTGTGCTTGCATTAGCAAAAACTGGAAACAACCCAAATGTTCAAGGGTAGCTTGATAAGTTGTGGTGTCTTCATATGATAGGAGGTCATAGAGCAATGGAAAGCAGTGAGCTACAGCTGCTGTACACAGTCACAGAGGGGAAATTCAGAAATGGAAAGAACTCAGAAGAAAACATACACTGTGCCAGGTGTGGTGGTGCATGCCTATAAGCCCAGCCACGCAAGAGGCTGAGACAGGAGGATCAAAAATTAGAGGCCAGCCTGGGCAATTGAGTAAGGCTCTGTCTCAAAATAAAAAAATAAAAAAGTCTGGGATTATGCCTCAGCGGTAGAGCACCCCTGTGTTTAATCCCCAGTTTAATTCCCTCTCTGCCCTCAAAAAAACATATGCTGTGATGCCTTTTGTAAATATTTAATGTCAAGGAAAACAGAACCATGTATTATTTGTGGATAAATACATATGTGGTTAAAAATGTAATGAAAAGCAATAAAATTATTACCATAAAATTAAGGGTAGAAGTTACTTATGGTAGGCAAGGGAAAATAGATTTGGGAATAGTTGTTCCCAACTGATATCTTCCATGGTGTCAGATTTAATTAGTTTTCCAAATGGATAGCCAGTCATTTCAATACATTTATCATTTCTTTCTTGTAAATTTTCTTCTGTTTCTTTTTGTCCTTGTTTTTGTTTTTTGTTTTTTTTTGTTTTTGTTTTTTGAGATAGAGTCTCTATATGTAGCCCAGGCTGGTCTCAAACTCCCGGCGATCCTGCTGCCTCACCTTCCTGAGGGCTGGGATTACAGGTACATTTCACCACACCCGAGTCTGATTTTTTTAGCTTATCTTCTAATCTTTCTTCTCCTCTAACTTTTTTTTTTTTTAAACCAAGAACATGTATTGGTACATTCTACATACAATGGTCACATTCATTACATTAATTTTGTACCTATACATGATGTATCTTGGTCTCCTCTAACTTTTGTTTGTTTGTTTGTTTGTTTATTTCTAGCACTGGGAATTGAATCAAGGGTCTTAGTACTGATACATCCCCAGCCCTTTTTAAAATTTTTAATATTGAGACAGGGTCTCAGTAAATTGCTAGCTGCCTAGGCTGGGCTCAAATTTCAATTCCTCTGCCTCAGCCTCCCAGACTGCTGGGATTACAAGTATGTGACACCACCGCCCGTTTACAGTTTTGTCTATATATATTTTTCCTTTTACAGTGCTAGGGATTGAACCTACGGCCTCATATACACTAGGTAAGGGCTCTACCACTGAGCTACACCCCCAGCCCTATCATACTTACATACTTTTATTACATACTAAGGCACCTTGTATAGTTGGACTCATTTCAGAGCTTTATACTCTGTGTGTGTGTGGTGTATGTGGTACTGGGGATTGAACCCAGGGGTACTCTACCACTTAGCTATATCCCCATCCCTTTTTATTTTTTTAAACTTGAGACAGGGTCTTGCTGAATGGCTATGGTGGGACTTCAAATTTTGATTTCCTTGCCTCAGCCTCCCTCAGTGCTGGTATCACAGACCATGCACATGGTCTGTTGGACATACGTACTCTTTTTTTGGACATATTCTTTTGTTGATTCTATTCTTCACCCATAATACTGTATACAGTTTTAAATAATGCAATTATGTAGTATATCTTTGTATCTAATCCCAAAAGTTTTCTGTTACTAGTTTTGTTAATTTAAAAAAGCTATTCCTGGGGCTGGGGGTGTAACTCAGTTGTAAAGCAGGTGCTTACCATGTGCATGACCCTGCGTTCAAACCCAACACCAAAAAAACAAAAACAAAAATCCCTTCCTGTATATGTAAGTTTGTATTTTTCAAATATGGCCACAGAACATTTCTGGATCCACATACTGTTTCACAACCTCACTGCCTCCCTGTGGAGAAGTGGAGCCTAGTTCCTGTTCTATGCTGGGAAGGCTTCTGTGACTTTCTTCAATAAGTAGAATGTGGTGGGAGTGGTGTTTTATGGCTTCCAAGTCTAGGTTAGAAGAGGTCACCCAGCTTCCTCTTAGCACTCTCCGTGCACTGTGTTGAGGTCACGTGTACGTGTTCTGGCCCTAGTCGCAGCTGAGATTGCAAGTGACAGCCGGCACGGCCGGACGTGTGAGTGAGAGAGCCGCGCAGTGATTCTGCAGCTGCTGCAGCGCCGAGTGGAACAGGGCCGAGTTGGGCCCATTGAGCGCTGTGCGACCTGCAATTTTGTGAGCATTGTCATTGTTTCAAGCCTCTAGTGTTTGTATTTATTTTGTGTACTGGTGATTGAACCCAGGAAGCCTTTAGTTATAGCCCCAGTCCTTTTTATGAGACAGGGTCTCCCTGAGTTGCCCCAGCCTGGTCTTGAATTTGTGATCCTTCTGCCTCAGCCTCCTGAGTAGCTGAATTACAGTTACTGCACCCAGCTAAGTCAGTAAGTATTGATATGGTTTGTTACACACTGAACACTAACAATAAGCATTTATAGATGTCATATCCACCCAAAGTCATTACAAACTTACATATACAGGAATTTTGTTTTGTTTTGTATTTTTGATGTCAGGGTGGAACACAGGGCCTTGCACATTCCAGATAAGTTTTAGAAACAATGTGTCAAGTTTTCATTAAAAAAAAAATCTTCACCCCTCTGGGATAGCATGTTCTAGAAGGTACCCTCCCACATTCATTCCCATGTTCTTACAAAAACACATGTCCACTTACATGCAAGTTTTGCTGTTGTGGTTGAGTTTGTTCTTCACAGTGGTGGTCAGGGGCTGGGAATGTAGTTCAGTGGTAGAGTGCTTGCCTACCGTGTGTGAGTCCCTGAGTTTGATCCCTAACACTGAAAAAAACAGAGAGGGGACCACACTATTCTATTATAACATAACTGCAAATTAGTCCTTGTTCCCCACTTAACAATACATACGCAAATTGCATGTGATTTTTTGGGGGAAAGTTTGAGACAGGATCTCATTATGCAGTTCAGGCTGGTCTTGAGCTCACTATGTAGCCCAGGCTGGCCTTGAATTCAAGGTGATCCTCCTGCCTCAGCCTCCCAAGTGCTGGGATTACAGTCATGTGCTGCCACGCCTGGCACTGTTATGTATTCTTGTAGGTCAGGTATTGGTGGCAGCAGACAGCTAGGCACCAAAATCAAGTCAGGGAAGGGGTTCCTAATAGTGTGCCAGAGGATGGCCAGGAGCAGATATTTAGAGTGTGGGGTGAGTGAATCAAACATTTGGAACATGCAAGTGCGAAGGGTAGGACGCTAGAAGGACCTCCCTAGCCCCCGAGATGAATGCTTAAGCACTAACCAAATGGCAGCGTGTGAGAGGGCTAATCGTTCTAAAAGGACCTCTGATAGGCTGAGATCTCCCAGCACTTTGTTCCTGTGGACTGGGCTCCAGCTCTTCTCACGGCGTGCTCTGAGCTCAGCAAACCCTGGAACAGTCCACGCCGCGTCAGGGGCCAACCTGTGGCGCTGGCCGTGGTCCTGGCAGGAGGGCTCGATGACTGCTGCCCTTTCCCGGTGGCACATTCCGTGTGCCGCTCTTGCTCATCTAGGCTGGAGCTGGTGTGCACGGGGATCTTTGTAAAGGTGCAGAGAGGTGTCAGGGTGGGTACCGGGTCCCTGGGTTGTTGGCGACAGGAGGGCTTTGTGAACATTTGTTTCCATGATGGAGAGTCAGACATAGAGTTTTTGTTCAGTTTTTACTTGGAAAAACGTTCTCTTTTAAAACATTTTATTGTGCATACTTAAGGTACATATGGGATGCATATGAGTAGAAAAGATAGCCATAGTGAAGCAAATTAACATATCTGTAGTCTCCATTTTTAATTTTTGTGATAACAGCTAAACCTTTAAAAAGAATTTCAAACGTACAAAAGAAGGAAGAAGCCTAGCTAGAGACCCTGGGTTCAATCCCCAGCCTTGGCTGGGCGCAGTCATGTATGCCTGTAATCCCAGCACTTGGGAGGCTGAGGCAGGAAGGTCACTGTGAGATCAAGGCCAGCCTGCACTACACAGTGAGTTTAAGTTCAGCCTAGAGTACGTAGCAAGACCCTGTCTCCAAAAAAAACAAGAACAAACAAACAAACAAAACCAAACTAAAAGAGCAACAACAACAACAAAAAATCAAAAAACAAAAAAACTCTAGCCCGCAAAATCAAACAAAAGGTAGAAGGAAATAATCCCCCAAGCACATACCTGTCATTCTGCTGTAATAATTATCAACATCTGATCATTTTGCTTTATATATACTGTTACCCTTTGCCAATCTTTTATTTTGTGGCACTGGGGATGCAATCCAGGACCTTCACACTGAGATATATCCCGGGTCTTTTTTTTTTTTTTTTTTTGTGAGAGTCTCGCTGAGTTGCCACCTTGCCCACGTTGGGCTCGAATATCTCTGCTTCCCAGAGTGCAGGGATTACAGGTGTGGCCACCACTGCACCTATCTTGCTTGGCCTGGTTGAATTTCTTCCTTGCTTTAATCTTATTTATCTTTCCTTGTTTGTTTGTTTTTGTTTTTGGTGCTGGGGATCGAAATCAAGGCCCCGTGCTTGTGAGGCGAGCACTCTAACCCCTGAGCTAAATTCCATTTATCTTTGATGGTGACACATTTCCCAGACTACCGAACAGTTGGCAACTGTCACGACAGTGACCAGAAAGAACTTTAAAAGGAGCAGACAGAGGGTGTGCCCGAATTCCTGAAAGAAAAAGACATGACTGCTTCTCTTTTATTAGCCTGCCCCTCCCCTCATTTCTTTTACCCTACATTTTTAACCCATGATGCTCTAACAGGCTGAGAGGTTGATTTGTGAGTTTTATCTCCCACTTGTCCTATTCTTGGCCAAGAATAAGTGTCTCCTTTGCTGCTGCTCAGTCGGGGCTCAGTGACTAGTTCTACAAATTGGACAGGGAAAAACAACCTACTCTGAAGTCTGAAATTGGTAACAATACCTCCAATTCACCCATTATAAGCAACTATAGCATAGACATTTATTATAGCTTTTTATCTATACATATATTAGTATTTACAGTAAATACTTCTGTATAACTAAAACATACGGACTCTTTTCATGTAACTCCAATGCCATTATCACCAAAAACATTAAAAATAATCTTTTAACATTATCAAACATCCAGTCAGTGTTTAAAGCCTGGACAGGGTATTGCTATGTAGTGCAGGCTATCTTTGATCTCTCTATGTAGCCCAGGTTGGCTTCAAACTCTCAATCTCGCTAGGCTTGGAAGCTGAGGCAGGAGGATCACCATGAGTTTGAGGCCAGCCTGAGCTACATAGTGAGTTCAAGGTCAGCCTGACTATGTAGTGAGACCCTGTCTCAAAAACCAAAAAATAACAACCAAAAAACTCACAATCCTCCTTCCTCAGCCTGCACTACCAAGCGTTAGGATTACAGTCCTGCACCACCATGCCCGGTATTTTTCTGCTGGTAGATTTAAAACAAAGCAGGATCGACATAGGCCATATGCTGCATTACATTTGATTTTCATTAGTGTGTTTCTCAAATGTTTTTAAAATCTATAGTCTCCATCTCTTTCAATTTATTTGCTGAGGAAAATGGTCATTTGATCTGTAGGACTTTCCTTATTTTCTATTTTCATTATTGGATTTTTTTTTTTCCAGTACAGAGGTTAAACTCAGGACCTTCCCACTGAGCTACATCCCCCAGCCCTTTTTTATTTTTTATTTTGAGACAGGGTATCACTAAGTTTCTCATTAAGTTGCCCAGGCTGGACTCTAACCCACTATCCTTCTGCCTCAGTCTGCAAGAGTGCTGAGATTACAAGTGTGCACTACCACACCCAGCTCATTTTGATTTTTCAGGTTAGCGTACTTTGGGTGTATTGTGTACTTTCTGTTGCACTTTATTAGGAAGCACATAATGTCAGATTGTCCTTTTTTGCGGTGCAAAGACCATTTGGTGGGTTCAGGATTTGTCCATCTGGGTCAGTGTGCTACAAGGTTCTAGTCTTCCATTCAGTGGTGTTAGTGTTAGTGATAAGCACGGTCTGGATCCACTTGTTACAGGTTATAAATTGGTGCTGTTCAAATTCCATCATTCACTTGAATTTCCTAGCTAGGATTCAATAAAGGACTTTCTCTTATCTCTTCATTATCCCAAGGCAAAGGAAGGCAAGATAAACACTTGATTCTTTTCCTTTATATTTTCAGCTTTCAGGATAATGAGATGATACCCTAACATCTTCCAAAGATGACCAATTGGGGTTTTATGTGTGTCGCAAACTTTGATTTTTAACGTATTTAATGTACTTCAATCCTTTTCTGTTATTACTCTTTTGGTACTCCAACTGTTCCACCTTTGACCAGTGGCTGCTCCTTTAAATTGTCACCTGTGTTACTATTTATTTTGAGATCATTTTAGATTCATATACAGTTGTGAGAAATAATACAAAGAGATCTCATGTACCCTTTGTCCTCCATCTTGCATTACTGTAGTGCAATATAACAACCAGGATCATTGATGCAATCCGTCAAACTAACTCAGATTTCACTAGTTTTACACACACTCATATGTATGTATTAAGGTCTGTGTAATTTCATTGCATTGTAATTTGGGTAACTGCCACCACAGTTAGGAAACAGAACCATTTCATCACCAAAAGGATGCCTCATGCTACCCTTTTATAGCACACCCACCTCCCATCCCCACCCCTGGTAATTACTGACCTCTTCTCCAATTCTGTGGTTTTTTTCATTTCAAGGATGTTATATAAATGGAATGATACTATATGTAACCTATTGAGACTTTCTTTCATTCAGTGTAATTCCCTTGAGATCCATCTAAGTTGTTATATATATTGATAATTCATTCATTTTTATTACCAAGTAGTATTCTGTGGTGTGGACCTACTGCAATTTGTTTAACCATTAACCCACTTTTGGTGAATCTGGTGAAGGATATTTCCAGTTTTATTAACAGGAAAGCTGCTATAAACAGTTGGGTATGGGTTTTTATGTGAACTTATTTTTACAATTCTCTGGGACAAATGCCCGAAAGTATAGTCACTAGGTCATGTGACAAGTACATGTTTAGTTTTACAGAGAACTGCCAAACTATTTTTTAAGTGGTGGTTCCTTTTTACATCGATCTTATATCCTCATCATTATCTCATCATCATCACTTTGGTGATGGGGCATGAACTTGGGGCCCTGTGCATGCCAAGCATACCACTGAACTGCACCTGCAGCCTCATTATTTTTATTTTATCTATTCTGATAGGTGTGTAGGGATATCATATAGTACTTTTAACTTACATTTCTGCCATCCAGGCTAGGCTATCGCATCTTCCAGAAAGCCTCCAGCAGGCCCCCTTCTTAATGCCTATAAAGCTGCCTGCATTTAACCTTAAGGACACATGTCATTCTCTGTGTGTGTGTGTGTGTGTGTGTGTGTGTGTGCACGTGCGCGCACGCGCGTGCATGCATGTGTGGTGCTGTGGATTGAACTGAATACCTTGCACACACTAGGGAAGCTCTCTACCACTGATCTACATCCCATGTCATGGGTAAGTCAGAAGGAAGGAATCAAGACTCTAGGTGAGGTGGATATTTCTGGAAATATGTTTGAAGGACTCAAAGGGAAAGGAAGTATGATGTACTTTGGGGATGGCTGGGCCTTTCTGGGGTTCTTGGATTGTTCCAATGTTTTAATAAAAGACACTTTTGGGCTTGGGGATTTAGCTCAAGTGATAGAGTGCTTGCCTAGCAAATGCAAGGCCCTGAGTTTGATCCATGGCATCCCCCCCCGCCAAAAGACACTTTTGAAGAAGACTGAAAAAAAAAAAGTAACTTAGTGCCTGCATGTTCCCTAATGCTGTCTAAGGTAGAGAACAAAAAGGACATTAGAATTACCATTTGGCTGCTGTGTTTTAGGGCCCTGGAACTTCCATTAGATTGCTTTTTATTTTTGGATGCTGGGGATTGAACTCAGAGATGGGGCAGGGAGAGAAAGGAAGGAAGGAAGGAAGAAAGAGAGAGAGAGAGAGGGAAAGATAATGAGATTATTTTGGTATCATTAGCATCTTGAAGGAGTTACTGGTGTGAACTAGCCGTGATAACACCCTGGAGTCCTCAATTCTTCTCCAGTCAGTGGAAGGGGAGTCACATACCTTCCAAAAACAAGCGATGTGAGAATAGGTTCACTAGTTTATTTCTTGGTGCTTCCAAGAGCTTATATGAAAATCAGCACAGTGAGCAACAAGCAACAGTAGCCAAGAAAAGGAAATGCCACTCAGTGTGTTTCAGTGGTCTCAGTTTGGCTTTAGTGGGACACCCTGCCATGGGTCAGGCCAGGGGAAAGCAGAGTGGAGCTGCCCTGGAAGTAAGGGCTCAGGACACGGAGGCAGGTTCTGAGGGGTGGACTTCAAATCCAGATGTCAGAGGTGCAGTCGCCCCCTGGGTAGCGCATCTCATGGGCCAGAGCTGGGCCGAGGGGCTCCTTCCCAAAGTCCACCAGGAAGTTGGGGTTCAACTTCAGCCCGCCCTTGTCTGTGTCTACATCGACCTGCAGCATCACTGAGCCTTCCCTGCAGAAAAGAGGACAGGGGGAGGGAAAGATCAGAGGTGGCCACCCCCTCCTTCCAAGATTTTGTGAATGTGAGGGTGGGTTCCTGAGGAAGGAGCAGGGTCTTAGTGGGCCGGCAGTATGGTCGGGTGCAGGAGGGGGTCCCCCAGTAGTCTTCAGAAAGCCACATAACCTCTCAGGGAGAAGTAGGTGGGAGAGGTGAGCCCAGGAGTCTACTTCTTACCTAATGAGATCAGGGTAAAACTGCTTGTCCCAGCCACTGTACAGTGATGTGGTGACATAGAGACGCTTCCCATCGAGGCTGAGCTGGATCATCTGAGGGCCTCCAGCCACACATTTTCCCTTGGAGAAAGCAGTGGGTTAGATTCCAAGGTAACACAGATCCCAGGAGGGGATGCAGGCGCCGCCGGAACGCCAAAAGCATGTTCCCATGCCATGGCCCCTTATCCCTTGAGCCTGCATCTGAGGGGCTGGGAGGGCAGGGAGGAGGCCTCACCTTGATCAGCAGGGGCTCAGGCTGGCAGGTTAGCTCCTGGTCCTCCAGCACTTGCACGGGGCCTCCCTTAACAATGCTCCCACCCAGGAAGATCTGGGCGGGGAGGTGTGGAGGACAAAGACAATGGTCAGAGTGGACATTGCAGAGAGCAGCTCGCCTTTCCCAGGCCTGAGCCCGCACCGTCTTCTGCAGCCCACGTTTTCACTTTTCCCACTCCTGCCAGCTACTTCACACCCCCCACCCTATCCTCAGACTCCCTCCAGCCTCCTTTTTCCCTTATCTTGCTAGGACACTCACCTGTCCAGTGAGGCGGGGCCTTCTCGGGTCAGAGATGTCATACTGCCGCACATCCCCGTGCACCCAATTGCTGAAGTACAGGAAGCGGTCATCCAGGGACAGCAGGATGTCAGTGATCAAGCCTGGGAAGTGTGGGTTCCAAGGCTCTAGGGGCTCCTGCTCCCCAGGCCAAGAATCGGCCTCCCCATTTGCAGCCTTCTCCTGGCCCCCTTACTCACCTGGCATCTCAGGCAGCATCCAGCCCTTCACTTTCTTGGGGGGCACCTGGATCACCTTCTCCACTGACCACGTACCTCCCTACTCCGGGGAGTAGAGGGTGAGGTTAGGAGGCTGAGAGGGGATCCTATGAGGTTGGGGGCTGAGAAGGACAGAGTAGATACGAGCCTCCCCGCTCCCTGCACACCCCTTCAGGCAGTGCTTGCATCTGCTTCACCATGGCATCCCCAGCACAGTGCCCAATCTAGGAGTTCACTATACAGTCTTTTGGTTTTTTTTGTTTTTGTACTGGAGATCAAACTCAGGGATGGTCTACCACTGAGTTAGATCTCCAGCCTCATTCATTCATTCACTCACTCATTCATTCATTTGTTGACAAAGTCTTGCTAAGTAGCCCCAGCAGGACTTGAACTTGTGATCTTCCTGCCTCAACCACTCTTAAGTGCTGGGATAACATGTGGGTGCCACCACACCTGATATAATTTAGGTGCCACCACACCTAAATAATTTTTGAATGTAAGAATAAATAGGGCCAGTTAGAGTTCAAGAATGCTATGGTTTGAATGTCCCCATCAAAACCATGTTGAAGTTTAATCCTCAGTGTGAGGTATTATTAGGTGGGACCTCATGAGTGGATTAACCCACGAGTGAGTTAGTGGGCGATCTGGAGAATGGGTCTGTTGTAAAAGCCAGTTTGTCTCTGTCTGTTACACGTGTCCTTCTCGCTGCCTTGGGACTCTGCAGAGTCCTTACTAGCAAGAAAGCCCTCCCTAGATGCTACTCCTTGCTACTGGACCTCTTGGCCTGCAGACTGATGAGCTAAGTTTCTCTGTCTGTGTTAGGCAGTTGCAGCAAAAGAAAACTGACCCCAACAAGTTGGAAATTACCTGAGCGTCAAGAGAAGAGAGGCAGGGCTTGTGAGCTTGCTTTTTTGTTCTGGGAACCAGGGAGCATCATCCCAGAAATGGGGGCAGAGGTGTGGACAAGACAGCTGGGGTGAAGGGTGCAGGTTACCTCATTCTGGTAGAAACGCTGGATGCTGGAGCTGAGAGCACAGCCCACAAAGCCCTCAGTGGCATTTGGATTGTGCAGGAAGCGGACCTCCAGGGGAATGAGCCCGTCCTTCAGAGGCAGGGTCTGTTTGAGCTCGTGGCGCTGCCAGTCCCATACGTGTAAGCTGCTCCCGTAGAGCCCTGAGTAGGGGGTGGGTGGAGGACAGCTCAGAGTGGGATTGGGGTGTGCTGGCCGGAGGCTGGGGCCTGGGCTAGGGCAGAAGGGATGCTGGAGCAAGCTTGAGCACTCGGCAAGTTCTATACCACAACCCTGAGAGTCTGGGGACCACCACAGGGAAGAAAGGGGGCTGCAGATTTGGAGAGGCATTTGGAGCAGAAAGCACATGTTGGGGGAGTCTCACCATCCTTCACATGAGCAGGGTTGAAACCATCTTTGAAGACATTGGGAGCTGCCCATTCACTGCTGACCATGACATTGTGTCGAGGTTGGTACCAGAAGTCATAGCCCATCCGTGCAGCGCCCCCAGGCCGCTCCCATGTCCCCTTCACCTGGAAAGTCTCCCCATCCAGCAGCACAAAACCACCTGAGCAGGAAAGGAGGGAGGAAGTTTTCAAGTAGAGACACTACTGGACCCAGTGCTCACCTCAGGCAAGGACCCATTGCCTGGCCCTGCACTGGGCCTGCCAGCTCCTTAAATTTAAGAGTCCAAATATGCCTTCTAGGAGTGGCTAGGGGGAGGTGGGCTCTCCTCTTCATCTTTCCCCCAGTCTCAGGTGAAATTCTCTCTTTGCACCAAGAGCTCTTTGGGGACTCAGTAACTTCTGCTTCTCTTGCCCAGTTCCCACAATCAGAGTTCCTTTTAGTTCCTTTTAGAGGCTAAGCTCCATTCTGCTCACCACGATTTTTTTAAACACAGCAGACAAATTTTATTTATTTGTCCTTCAACCTGAAAGCTGTTAGGGTTCAGATCTAGAACGTTCCCCAAAGGTCTCAGGTGCTCAGAGAGGAGGCTTCTGGAAGGTGACCAAATTATGGGAGTGCTGTATTGATGAGTGAGCTGAGTGTGCCATCAGGAGGTGGGGCCGGGCTAGTGGAAGTCACTGGGCCTGTGAACTGGAAGGGTGCATCTCCCTCCTCAGCTCCTTCCTTCACTCTCTGCTTCCTGGCCACCATGATGTGGGCAGCCATCTTCGGCCAGGCCCTCCCACCATGTTCTTCCTGCCTCAGGGCCGGCCAACTATGGATTGAATCCTCTAAAAACCATTGGCCAAGACAAAACTCTCCTCTTTTAAATTGTGGGTGCTGGGTACTTTGTCCCAATGATGAGAAAGTGACTGAGATAAATGCTCCTTTGCTGAGTATGACACTGTGACATATCTTTCCAAACACAATCTACTCCTAAGTGTTGAGCCTGGGAATGTCACGTGCCTACATCTCCTGAACAGCGCAGTCGAATGGGTCTAGTACGGTACTCTTAGCAGGATGACCTTATCTGACATCCCACCTGAGGCCCTTTGATGAAGGATTCTGATGAAATGGGTGAGGCTCTGAGAGGCAGCAGAGAGTGGTGATTAGGATATAGACTCTGGAGCCAGATTGCTGGATTTGAATTCCAGCTCTGTGACTTATTAGCTGTGTGACCTTGGGTAAATCACCTAACCAATCTGTGCCCTAACTTTCTCATGTACAAACAGGGATCATAGTACCAACCTCTTAGGTTATGTCTGGCACATGTAGACATTTTGTGTTAGCTTTAATTACTTTAAATGAGATGGCAAATGTGAAGATTAAGAATTCCAAGGACTGTGAGATTTGCTCACACATTCACAAAAGCTGATATTAAATGTACATATTTTCTGAGGTCATGTCTGTGCTCATATTCCTCATGGCAGACTGTTCTGACCATACCTTTTTTTTTTTTTTTTTTTCTGTGGTGGTGGTACTGGGGATTGAACCCAGGCCTTCTATACTGAGATAGATCCCCGATCCTTTTATTGTATTTTATTTTTATTTTACTTTTTAAAAAATTTTTAAATTTTTACCAAGAACATGTATTGGTACATTATATACATAATGATCATAATCAACATGGTTACCTTTTATTTTAAATTTGGAGAAAGGGTCTCTCTCTAAGTGGCCCAGGCTAGGCTCCAACTTGTGCTCCTCCTGCCTTAGCCTCCCAGAGTGCTAGGAATGCAGGCATGAGTCACCATGGCCCGCTGTGGCTGTACCTTTTAACTAAACTCGGTTAAAAGTTAGCTGAAGTTACTTGCTAACTCTTTAAACATTGGCTGCATCCCACTGCTCACACAACCGGGGTCTGCTCCCCCACAGACACACACTCCCATAGTCCATAGTTGCAGTTTCATGAGCACCCAGTGCCAACAGTACCTTTGGCATTGCCCTTGGGGTCTCCCAGGGAGCTGATCATCACCTCCCCGCTGGCCAGACAGTGGCTGGTGTGGAGATTGCCCAGGTTGCACTTGGCATAGACCTCCTGGGGCTCGATTACCTGGAGAGGGGAAGGGAATGGGGTCAGAACTTTATAGTGTTTGGGAGTCCCCGCTGCCTACCTCCGTACCCACTACTGTGTATACTGCTCTGTCCTCTTTGCTTCCAACACATAGCCACAGCTATGTTTGCAGGAATATGGCAAAGACTCAGTCTGGGAGCTTCTACAAGCAGCAAGGAAAAGTGAGAGACACTGCCAATACCCGCCTCACCCCAGGCAGAAAGCACCCCCTCTGCCACCCCACCTCTCTGTCCCAAGGCACAAGCTCCTCCAGGGCTGGGCCCATGCCAGAGTCAGCTCTGCATCACCAGCAGCCAGCGCCACGAAAGTCTGGCACCAAGAGGGCACAGAACCACGTGCAGAGAGGAAGGATTGCAGGTTCCTGCCAGAAGGAAGCCCTGAACGTATAGCTGGGTGGGGGGAAACTGGCTCCATCGCCCTCTCAGAGGAAAACAGGAAGCCTCTTCCCTCCTGCCCTGAGCCATGGTGCTGCATGGTGACAGCTGAGCATGCCTCGTAATACTCTGGCTTTTTTTTTCAGCAGCACTGGAGATTGAACCCAGAGCCTTTGCATTGAGTTACATCCCCAACCCTTTTTAAATTTAGTATTTTAAAAATTATATTATTTTTTGGGTGCTGGGGATTAAACTCAGGGCCTTGTGCTTGCTAGGCAAGCACTCTACCACTGAGCTAAATCCCCAACCCTATTATTTTTTAAATTTTGAGACAGGGTCTCACTAAGTCACTAAGTTTCCTGGGCTGGGCTCAAACTTGTGATCCCCCAGCTTCAGCCTTCCAGAGTGCTGGGATTAGAGGTGTGCACCCCCATACCTGGCTGGTAACCCTTTCCCAAAGTCTAACCTCCCTCCCGGCTGCCGAGCTGCATCCTGTGCAGGCCAGAGGCAGCAGTTTAGGGGTGGCTTCCTGCCCATGGGCTGTTGGGGTGCCAGGTGCATCACGGTCTCCCTGCTGGCAAGACAGAAGACGTGCCTTGTGCAGCTTCGGTGCGCGGGGCTGAGAGCCCACGTCTACCACATAGATGCGAGAGGAGATAAGACAGGGCAGCATCAGCTTGGTGCGTGACTTGGTGCTGTCCCCGAAGCAGCTGCTGCAGGTGTTCCAGCCCGAATGATGCAGCTCGTCCTTTAGGTAAGGCATGGGCAGCCGGTGGATGACCTAGAAAGAAAGGGAGAAGTGGTGCTTGCCCAGGCTGCACCCCGTGCACCCCTGTGGACTCGGTTTGGTTTCCTATCACAGCACAGGCTGGATTTCAGCCATTCCCTCATCCTGCAGGAAGGCAGGTACCCTTGTTCAGTGAAGCACCAGCATAGCTGTAGCCAGGAAGACAGAAGGGGAAGGAAGCCAGGGCCTGGAGGGGTCCCAGGGTTACGCCAGTGCCCACGTGCTGCCTCACCTGGCAATACTGGGGAGACTTGGGGTCAACGTCCACAGTGGCCAGATAATCTGGGGCCTCAGTGCCTGTGTTTCGGTAAATGCAGGGCAGGTAGATAATCTCCTCCCGGGGTCCTGTTGGGTAGAAAGCGGGCAGTGGGGATGGTGGGGTGGGCAGGAATGGTGAAGGGAGGCCTGAGGGTGGTGGAGGGCTTGAGGTCCCCACCCCCATCAGCCACAGAATCCTCTGATGTGGGGCAGTTACCTTTCATGGCCTCCAGAGGGGTAGGGTAGCCAGGGCCACAGTTACACTTCGTAGCTGTGGAAACAAGAGGGCTTGTTGGTTGGAGCTGGCTCTGGAGGGTGGAGGCTCCTCCCTGCGGCCTGTGAGACACACTAGGCAGACCCTGGCCTGTCCCAGGGCCTTGCTCCGGCTCACTGCTGGCTTATTCTTCGATCCCCCTCAGAGCCCTGTGAGCGTGGGGGGAGCGGCAGCAGGAAGACCTGAAGGGGACAGACCCTCCAGCAGGGCCCAGGGGAGAGGGTTAGGGCTGGTGAGGCAGAGGCTGTGTGGTGTGGTAGTTGTGACATTGACTTAGGTCCCAGCCTCAGCCCCACGTATTAGCTGTAAGAATTTGGGCTGATTATATAACCACCAGGCTTCCATTTCCACTTCATCTGTAAAAGGGGGCACAGTGAGAATACTGCCAGGGATTTTATGAGATATAAACAAACAAGTGCAGTCACCGTGCAGCCTTGTGCTGCCTGGTGGGAGCCCAGGAACCCTGGCTGTTGGAGGAGCAGTGGTCAGGGAGTGGGCATGTCTGTGCACCCTTCGGCAGGGTCAGGACACTTCCTGCTTTCCTCTCCTGGCCCCGCCTCCAGGGTGCTGGCTACGGCCTAGATTATATAACCAGTCCAGAGGAGGGAAAGCAGGCTGGAGGTCCTTAGGCCATTTTCTACCCCCACCCCAGCTGTAGGAAGGCGTTTTCCCTGACCCTGAAGTCTTTCAAGAGAGGGCCACGGACAGCCTCTGTGAAGGACAGTGGCTAGGACCCCAGCCTCAGTCTGGAGCTGGCCAGGAGAAAGAGTGGGAGAACAATCCAGAGGAGGCTGCAGCTGGAAGAAATTCTGGAACGGAATTCACAAAACTGGGTACTGCCTCCTGCCCTCTGTGTGTGTGTGTGTGTGTGTGTGTGTGTGTGTGTGTGTGTGTTTGTAGCTTCTCCAATGAGAAGCTAGGAGAATCCAAAGTCCAGCCTCTGCGGATCCCACACGTAGGAGCCATGTGACTTAGGAAGCAGACAGGCAGCAACAGTCTTTCAGAGTCCAAAACCCAGCCAGGTGCTGGGGTGCAAGCCTGTAGTCCCAGCATTCTGGGAGGTGAGAAAGGAGGACTACAAGTTCCAGCCCAGGCTGGGCAACTTAGCAAGACCCTGTCTCAAAATTAAAATTAAAAAGCACTGGGGATGTAGCTCAGTGGGAGAGTCTGGGTTCAAATTGCAGTACCTAAAAAAAAAAAATCTAAAATTCCTAAGCCTGGCTTCACTTTCCAGATTTGACATCTGCTATCTTCACTTTCTCCCCTTCATTTGCCAGAGGAGGAAATAATAACAATAACTTATCTACCTCTTAAGGTAGATTCGAAAGTCAAGCAACATAGTCATAGTTACTTCCAAGTGAATAAATATAAAAAATATAAAAGAGAAGTGAATAGAAATATGGCAAATAAGACAATGTATGCAGAAGTCCTTCATAAGGCTGAAATAAAGGTTGTATAAATATGAATAGGGCTGTTAGAAGCAGCAGAGTGCTGGGCAGTGCTTGATGTCCTGAGATGCTTGGTAAGGAGACTTATTTTGCTATACAACCAAGGTGTGCCAGCGCTTGGCACAGGATGCTGGGGTAGGGGGGAGGTTGCTGGACACAGATGGGAAAGAGATTGACAAAATCTGAAACATCAAGATAGATATGAAGCCAGATGTGGTGGGACCTGCCTGTAATGCCAGCATTCTGGGAGGCTGAGGCAGGAGAATTACAAGTTTGAGCTCAGCCCAGGCAACTTAGTGACTTAGCAAGACCCTGTATCAAAATTTAAAAATAAAAAAGGACTGGGGATACAGCTCAGTGCAAAGGTCCCAAGGTCCTTCCTGGCAGACCACCTCCCCCATCAAAACAAAACAAAAACAAAACACAAAAACTACAATGCCAAAAAGGTTGAGAGGTAAAAGTACCATAAAGATGTGGCTGGTCCACGGCATTGGCTCAGCCCTGCTCTGTCCACCCCCAACATTTCTTGGAGTCAGGCCACTCAGTTGTGGGGAGTGTTGCTCCTCTTTCTGGGGGTGCCCTTCTGGCTTAAGCATCTCAAGCAAGGTCACTGAGCATCTTGGGTTGGAGACGAACCCAGGGGGAGCTCAAGTGGCTCTTCTGTGCTAAGGTGGTGACTGAGCATTGTGCCAGCCCAGGGAAGAGCCAGCAAGTTCGAGGCCCCAGGAGCCCACAGATGGAGGAACAGGAGGGCTGGGGGACAGAGGGGGGCACTGAAACAAG
>PVJO010006522.1:0-12500 GCA_004026905.1 Hystrix cristata
GGCTGGGAATTTAGCTCAGTGGTTAAAGTGCTTGCCTTCCAAGTACAAGGACCCGAGTTCGATCCCCAGCACCAAAAAAATAAATAAATAAAAAATAAACTCATTTAGTGTTTCAATCGTTACAGTTATTATCATTCTTAATGATAATTTTTTTCTGCCAACAGAAAAGTCCTTTGTCCGCTGACAGATAGCTTTGAAAAGCATTTCAGTGTTTTGAATGGTTTTTATTTTCAGTCGCTAGGTAGCTGCCTTTGTAATTCAAGTGATTCCACAGTGTAAGAGAGAGCTTGCTCTGGGCTGGAAAGGGACAAAGGTCCTACCGGAGCATCACCACACCTGGCAGTTTCAGGAACACCAACTCTGGTCCCAGCTCTGTGTGAGCTTGTCTGGAGGGAGAGGCCTGGGGCCTTGGACTTAGCTTGTGCTGTACTGTAACACAGCAGGGCCGCCGGGAGCCTGCCAGGCCTTGGCACTATCACAAAGTGGTTAGTTTAGCAGCATCTTGAACCTGCTTACTGGGGTCCAAACTGTGCTCCTCCCAAACTTGGTGGAAGTTACTTTATTTCTGTCCGCCTTATTTTCCCCTCTTGTAGAACAGAGAGTAGCAATAGTACTTCAAGGATGTTATGATGACAAATGAGCTACATGATGCAAAGCACCATTTGCCTGGCATATGGTGAGTACTCAATAACATGTAAGCAGTTATTACTGCTCTCATCACTCAAGCTGATCCTGGATTTCCTTGGGGGCTCCCACCCTTACCCAGGAAGGGAGCTTTGAGACTTCAGAAGCATGCAGGAGGCCTCGGACTCCAGTTTCCATTAAGAAGAAAAGCACATCGGTTAGGTACACAAGCAAGAAGCCATTGACAACCTTCATATAACATAAGAGAGGGAGAAGAGTCGTGGTCTGCACTGTTCATTCTCTATTCATATCAAACCTAGGGTCTCACACATGCTAGGCAAGTGCTCTACCACTGAACTACATCCCCAGCACCTTTTCAATTTTTTTTTTTCTTTTTTTGGTGCTGGGGATCAAACTCAGGGCCTTGTGCTTGCAAGGCTGACATTCTGACCACTGAGCTAAATCCCCAGTCCCATCCCCACTCCCGCCGCCGCTTTTCAAATTTTTATTTTGAGACAGGTCCTCACTAAGTTACCCAGGCTGGCCTCTAACTTTTGATCCTCCTCCTCAGCCTTCTAGCTGGGATTGCAAGCGTGTAACACCAAGCAGGTTTACTCCTTAGTTTTATCATTCTTAACTCATTTGGGGGGGAAGAGATTTAGTTCAAGTGGTAGAGCACTTGCCTAGTAAGTGCAAGGCCCTGAGTTCAATCCCCAGAACCAAAAAACAAAAAACAAAAAAACCTCATTTTTCCTGAGGGCTTCTTTGGTGCCAAGTTAGGAATACCTACTCCTGAGAAGACTAACTTTCAAGAACACGTTCATCCTATTGTTTCACTTGGCCCACTTAACATTCCTGAATAGGGGCGAGTTTTATCATTCCTGTTTGAGAAACAAGGGAGCAGGTGGTAGGTTTGCCAATGTCAAAGAGTCAGTTAATGACACAGAAGGAGCCAACACCCACATCTCCCGACTTCAATGCAACTTTCAACTTTCTCAATTGTTTCTCTTTCATCTATCAACCATGCATTTAATAGTCATTTGTGGAGCATCTATTTATTTTCCAGGCACTGTTCTAGCACTAGCAGGTTGTCAATATGGCAGTGGATTCAGTAATAAAGAAAAGAAATTCACTCAGACAGAAGTCCTTGCCTTCGTGGAGTTTACAGTGCAGGCAAAAGAGACTAGAAACAAACAAAAACTCGTGTGTCAGATACATGTTGATAGTATGGAAAAACAACACAAGTACTGTGACGATAGCGGGAGGTATGATGTGGTAGTAGGGAGGGGTTATGGCATCAACTGACTGCTCAGGGAAGGTGCTACAGAGAATGTGACGTTTGAGTCAAGTGAAGAAGACAAGGGACACACATCACAGATATTTATTTCAGGAGCTACCAGACGGAGAGAAGTAGCAAGGACGAAGGCCCTAAGGGAGAAGCCAGCCTGGCTTGTTCAAGGAATAGCACAGAAGCAACAGCAGCTGCAGTGAGGCAGCAAGAAAGAAAAGAGTGTCAGGACCAAACAGTTTAGGTCCTCATCATTATTAGGCTATTTATTTTAATTCTAATGGGATGCCACCAGAGGACTGTATAACCCCCATTAGGAAGTAAAATAAGTAGTAGTAGTTGGTAATTTTAGGATAATCCATAAGTATATGTGTTTGTGTGAGACAAAAGCCATGTACAAGAATATTAAAGCAGCATTATTCAAAATAAGGCAAAAACTGGATACAACCAAATGTCGAACAATAGCACAGATAAGGAAATTGTGTGCTATCCATCTACTGCAACCTGTTCCACGGGGAGGAGGAGCTATTGCAACTTATGACTGCATGGAAGAAGACAAAAAACATAACGTTAAGTGAACAAAGCAGACACACAAGAGTATATGTTGTATGATTCCATTTGTGTGAAGTTTAAGAACAGGCAAATGGGTTGGGGATTCAGCTCAGTGGTAGAGTATTTGCCTAGCAAGTACAAGGCCCCTAGTTTGATCCCCAGCACCAAAAAAAAAAAAAAACAAAAACAGAAGAACAAAAGTGCATTTATTCTATGAGACTCTTCCTGTCTATAGATATATTATTTGTGTACTTTTCTTTATGTATCTTACATATTGGTGATGTAAATTAAAGAAATAATATGGGAAAATGAAAGACCTAAAAATCTAGCTAGGAACAAATAATTACTGAGCATCTATTTTTGCAAGGTACTGTTAGCCACTCCCAACTTAATTATTCAATTCCTCATTATTATTGTACTGAGTGTGGCAGACGTTTGTGGAGGGATCTTAGTTCTTACGAAGTTCATCATTCTGAAAGCACAGACACAGTGCTGAGTCCTCCCATCTGCCACCCAGTCACAGAAGACGGAAGGACCTCAAAATAAACATCCCGTCTTGAATGCTGTCATGATTTGCAAAGCCTACTCAAACTCTTAACAAATAATTTAATGTGCATGTTCACATGATTTCTTTATTAGAAAATAGAATCAACAAAAGTAGCTGAAAAATGACTACAAAGAAATATGTGATCTTAACGTGAAAATTTTTTCATTCTACTTGAGAGTAGGCTAGCTTACAAAAAAATTTCATACTTCTTCAACTGTCTTAAAGCGAAATCTTTGTACTTATTAACAGACCAGCTCTCCCACCTGGCACTTAAATCCCTTCTTCTGGGAAACAACCTGATGTGGTGAGTATCTTTTATTCTAATCTATGGGATATACAGAACAGTTCATTAAAGCTATACTCTCAATTAAAGTCAGACTGCATTTGGCAAATTACCTTAAATATAGTATGTTTTAATGTTTTGTTCTACGTTTTATAATGCGAATATTTGTGGAGGCCCATAAGGTACACAAAGCGTGGGGTCCAGAGTATATCTCTGTAAACCAAGCAGAGTAAGACCAGAATAGAGCAAACAATACTCAGGGGGTGGGAGGAAAAAACAGAAATGACCCTGAAAAATACTCAGGGAAAGAAGACACCAGAGCCTAAAACAAACCATAAACCACATCTTTCTCATTCTGAGATGACAGTGGGGAACATCTGTTTACCAGTTAAACACACTGCCATTTACATGAGAGAGTACGTTTAATGGACAAAGCATTAAGATCACTGGAGGGTGACATGTTTTGTTTGCAGCAATGTGTGACTGCACAGACTTTCCAGCCAGCACTCATGTCCAACATAACTGAGTGGCCTGCGGGCCCTCCCACTACATCACATCCCTGCTGTTGCAGCCTGTGCCTGGCAAATAAAACAAAGCTGCTCTGGACAGTACATCCATGTTGTTGGTTCCAGGATGGCCTAGCAACTAGATCCTTCTTGTAGCTCTGTTAACGCCCAGGAGTCACAAGGTCAAAAAGCATAAAAACGAATAGTCTGATGGTTGAGGTCCTTTTGTTGTTGTTGTTGTTGCGTGTGTGTGTGTGTGTGTGTGTGTGTGTAGGTGTGCATATAGTACTGGGCATTGAATTCTGGACTTTCACAGTGAGCTACATTCTTAGCCCTTTACTGAGACAGGGTCTCATTTAGTTGCCTGTGCTGGGCTAGAACTTGCAATCTCCTGCCTCAGCCTTCCAGAGTGCAAGAATAACAGGAGCACACCACCACAGTTGGCAATGGGTATTTATAATTACTCCAGTCATCGTGCAAAAAGAGAACTAGAGAGAACTTTCCTAAACACCTTGGCTAATAAATTATCAGTGTTTAAACAACAATTATATTATGAAATGGAAATTAGCTGTTATGATCAAGCCATATGGTTAATATAGTTGATTGATTCATATTTTGGAGAAGATGGAAAGCACAACCCAAAGAATATCTGAGTAGACTTTACAAAATCAACTAGAGGTGATAAGTTCTATTTTCTTGCACATGTTGGGATTTTTTACCTGAAGAAGAAAGAAAAAAAACTTCTAATTTTAAATGGCAACTGAATAAAGAGAGTTCAGTGGTTTGATTAACATAAAAATTCCCTCACAAAACAGTGAACAAAATGGAAATTTGTGCATATATGTGCAAATAGATATTCATATATGCAGGGCAAAAAGACATTAAAAAGAGAAGCTTTCCAAATAGTGACTTCTATAGGGGACAGCAGGAGAAAAAATGGTCCTGGGTTTTTTCCCATCGCAGACACACTTTGGGATATTTGAAATAACCTTGCAGTTAGAACATGCTTGGCCACGTGTTATTTGCAGCCCTCCTCTAATACATAACAGTTTTCTGGGGCTGGGGATTTAGCTCAGTGGTAGAGCACTTGCCTGGAAGCACAAGGCCCTGAGTTCAGTCCCCAGCATCCTCCCCAAAAAAACACCAGTTTTCTACAGTGATACTAGAGAAACTGTTATTTGTTTATAGGGAAACATCTTGGCTTGATGGAGACTTGATGGAAACGTCTTGGGTTTTAATGCAGCAAGCTGGGCACAGTTGTTCCTTCTCTTGGCTGAGCATCCCCAAGCCTCCCTGAAACTCCTTCTAGGCTGTATGTCTGACTGAAACTTTTCTTCTGTTGATCTGCAAAATGTCCTCAAGAGCCAGGCGTGGTGGCCCAGACCTATCACCCCAGCTCTCCAGAGGCAGGAGATCGTCATGCATTTGAGGCCAGCCTGGGCTCCACAGCAAGTTCAAGGCCAGCTTGGACTATTGAACAAGACCCTGTCTCAAAAAGACAGAAAAGAAAAAAAAGTACTGGAAATGCCTGTCCTTTTGGGTTTCTCTTGTTTGCTTTTCTTTGGGGTTTATTATTGTTATTGTTTATAATGAATTGTTGACTGTTCTCCTGTGGCAGTGCCAAGTATTTCAACATAAATTATTTCCTTTAACTTTTGAAAAGATCTTTTCAAGGAGGCTGCATTATCATCATCTCCACTTTGCACAGGAGGAACTGAAGAGTAGAGAGGTTGGTGGATTTGCCCTTCACAGACCGGAAGGTAGTCGTGTGTGTCTCTTGCTTCCAAGCCCTCATTGTTGTTCCTAGGCTGTAGGCAAAGAAATTTGTTCATTGCTTTTCTTAGCCCTTCGAAATAGGTTTCTAGAAGGTGAAAGTGGCTGATTCTGCCTTAATTTAAACAACAACAAAAAAGCATGAAAGAGAAGGTTTTTCAAACTAAACAAGAGGCAGAAATGTGCAAACCAGGGGGAACTTGGGTTATGGGGATGGAAAGAAATCCTCAAATTGTTGCAGCCTTCTTGGCATCTTATTAAATTTTTTAATTAATTATTTAATTGTACTAATTATGAGATAGATTATAATAATACTTGTAGACAGAGTGTAAGAATCAAACCAGGATAGTCAACATTTCCATCTCCACTTCAGTGTTTGAAAAAAAATTTCTTTTTGGTGCTGGGGATGATGTTTGAAACGGCGCAGACGGGCACACGCTCCCCAGAGCAACGTCGGGGAAGGGGCACTTGCCTTTTCAGGAAACGCGCAGGGGCCTCCTGGCGCCCTGAGGACGCTTCTCCAGCCGAGTCCCTGATCCCTGAGCCGGCAAACCTGACCTGCAGGACTGGCTCTCCCAGGGCGGAAACGTCTCTGGCCGCCGGTCTGCCCTCCTTGCCGGCCTCGCCCAGGACCTCAGCGCGTTTCTGCCCGAGACGGCTTTTCCGGGTCCAGGGCCTCTTCCAACGAACGAGACCTCGGCTGCTCGGCCCACCAATCGCGGGACTCACTTTGCCATATAACTTTTTTTTTTTTTCCGACAGACTCTCGCCATGAGGTCCAGGCTGGTCTTGAACTCTCGAACTAGAGCTCCTCCTACTTCAGCCCAACCTGCCCTGCTTGCTTTTGTTTCTTCAAGGAAAAAGGGAGATGAACTGAAGGTGGATAAGCGTGCCATAAGGCAAAAATGCATCTCCTTTCCTTTCTGTTCTAAAATTTAAAAATACAATTCTGGCCAACAAGGTCCCTAACGCCCAGAATTGTGCGAGGCAAGGATGGAGGCCCCGGATGATTTTAGCCCGCGCCTGGAGCCTGGACACTTGTAAAGGCCGGCACGGGCGGCCTTTGGGGCCCGCGGCTTTGTCTCCTTCGGGGTCTGCGAGGTGACAGGTGACAGCGGGCTGGCCCTCCGCGCTGGTGGGGACTCGGCTCGGCCATACCGCGCGGGCCACCGGTTCCGGCGCGCCGCAGGGAGACGGAGGGCCCACTTCTGGGAACCATCATCCAGGGTCTGGATTCCTGCTCTTTACCCGCCCACCAGCTGCCCAGGCCTCCAGCCACCAGTAAACACCTATTCGCTGATGAATTTCAGACCCGCAGTGGACAGAGAAGCTGAGCATCGCCGCCCCGCGCGCTGGGGTGAGCCGGGTGGAGAGGAGAGTCTGCGGCCAAGTCACATCGCAAGGGCGGCCGCGCTCCGGGACGAGGGGAGAGATCGCCACCGCTGAGTTTCGAAAGTGTGGAAGTTTCGGCGGCACAGAGTTCATGTGGGTTCAATCTCCTCCGTATTGACGCCAAAGACCTGCTAACAGGACACTGGCAAGCGAGGCCTCGGTAAAGCGGGGCGAATCTTCTGGTGGCAGCTAGAAGGTGCTTCCGTGGCAGGACATTAAGGTTTCGGCAGAAGCCACTGGGCGCGTGAGCTTGCGCCCGCTGGACGGAGGCTCCCGGGCCAGCGTCTGCCTGCCAATTGCCCCAAGAGGCTAAGGAACTGCTTGGCCGGCACCCTGAGGATGCACCTCTGCGGATCTCCCTGGGCCAGCCCGGCCTCCAGCCTTCCCCCCCACCCAGGCGCCTTAACCACATTGTCATTATGCAGATGCGACCCTATGACGGCGCTGGCTGGCGCCAGAGCGGAGACCCAAAGCCATGGTAGCCTGGGAGTGCAGGCACCTGATCCTTTCCTTGTGCTGTCGGTAAGCCAGGCCCACCAGTTTAGCCCCAGACAGAAAACTGCAGTGGGGGCCTTCCACATGCCAGTTTGCTCCTTTCAACTTCCAGGTCCAGAGAGCTTTCCCCTGCCTTCCACGTGCCTGGGAATGGTAACTACAATGGCTATGATCATCCGTCACAAGCAAACTTTACAAGCTTGTTGTCTTCTATAAGCCTTATAACACAAGGAAAAAAGGTTCTGTTTTATGTCCATTTTACAGATGAGAAAACTGAATGCAGAGACGTGAACATATCAACTACCTACACCCCAGCCATAAAGAGCCTAATGACACATGGGGCACCTGTGCAGAGAGGCAGAATGCAGCCTCTTCCCTTCTCCCAATTCACCCACCCAACTGGTCAGAGGATTTCCAGGGGAAGGCAGGAGGCCAGAGGGCAAGAACAGGCAAATTCATGTCATGTGGACTCTACTCTTGGCTCTGGATATTTTAACTATGTCACCTTGGGCAAGTTGCTTATACACTCTTAGCTTCTGTTTTCTCAGCTAGAAAATCAGCATAAAATGCATGAAGCAGGTGAGCAACTCTCAAGATCATTATAAGGATTAAATGAAATAAGAGGACTTAGTTTTTCCACCCATCTGCCCTCCTCAGTTTCCCCCTGCCTACTGCAGCGCCTGTACACGCTGAATACTCAAGATAAAGTACTTTCCTTCCTGTCTGCTCTGTGGAAGCAGTGCAAGGTGCACATAATATCACCCACCCTTTCCTACCCACAGCGTGACTTCCGGCAAGTACCATATGAGCAGGCAGTCTGTCCCTTCTCCCTGACCTCAAGGTCCAGACCAAGCAAGGCTCTGGCAGACTGGTCTTGGCATCCAAGAATTGGAGGGCAGTGGGCAAGGAAGGAAAGGGGAGTGGAGGAAGGGAGCAAGGCCAGGTGGGCAAATTACCACTGCTTCCAGTTGATGGGAACCTGCATTCTAACGCCAGGCCAGGCCGGAGCATTGTGTGAGCTTTATATATATTAACTCAATCTTCCCAAAGTCCATTGGGGTAAAACCATTACTGCGAAAAATGAGCCACATGAGGACCAGTAACCTGATTACAGTCACCACACCAATCATCAGCAGAGGAGAGATTCAAACCAGGAAGCTATCCAGTGTCTATTGGGAGAGGTAGGAAGCAGCCATATGCCCCAAGAATGGAAAAGGGGGCCAGATACAGGCTGAGTCTGCAAGATCTCTCCGGGGCTGCCTAGATTTCAGAGGGCTTCGAACAGCCAGGCTACGCATGCCTGGGCTGCATGCCTGCACCCCACCCCACGCCTGTCCCCACCTTTTGCAAGACCCGGAACCTACCGCCCAGAGGTCCCATCTTCAGACTTTATGCGGGCCTTGCCCTTGGGCCTCGGTCTCAGCAGGTCACCTCACGCCACTCGGAGTCTAGCCTCCCTCCACCGAGTCTGAGACCTTCTCCAGCCCTACCCTGCCTCAGCCTCGGTTCCCTTCACCACCACCCGCTGGACTGCCTCCATCCTCAAGCTGCCTCTGACACTGTTCTGTCACCATGCTTGGGACTTCTTGGGTCCAAGTTAGAGATCTGGTGGGAGTCCTGGAAAACCTCCGCCCATTCTGGAGACCCTGTGGGAGCAGAGCGACCTGTGCCATCTCAGGCCCATTTTGCTGATTCTGGGTAGATGTGGAGGCCACAGAGAGTTCTAGGCTCCTGCAGTTGATGTGATTAGAACTCGGCCAAGGAGAGAACCCGGTTGCCCCCAGCCCTTGGCGCACTGCTTTCCACCCAGAGCATCTGTCTCCCCACACTTCTGCCTGAGAAGAAGTTAAGGCAGGGCTTTCTCCTCCTCCACCCCCCCACCCCACGGGGTTTCTTTGTCCTTGATGGCTGTATTCAAACTCATTCTCCTAGCAGCAGCCCTCACCTCTTCAGGTTTTGGCCTCTCCTCTCTCCACATCATTTATTCATTAAACAAACACTGAGTTTCTACTCTGTTCAAAAATCTGGAGATCCCCAACTAAAACCCAGTGCTTACCCTCTCCTGACACCGGTGTTCAACCAGTGTCCCTGAGAGGGGGGAGGAAGAAATCAAAGGAGGCTACAGAGAGGTGACTCCGAGTGTGACTAGGATTCAGGAGAAGCGGATGGGGAAGTTTCTACAAAGGTCTCAGGCCCTTGCTTTCACATAGTTCTAGGCACAAATAGGTAGTAAGAGAGGCAGTGGGCTGAGTTCGGAGCCTTCCTGCGCCCTTTCCAGACCCAGAGTGTCGCACACCCACTGCGACCTTCTGCAATTTGGCCACCATAGCTCGGCCAGACATTAGCGCCCCTCAGCACTGCTGAGACCAGCATGTGAGTCCCCAAACATGATTCCCCGCCCCTCCCATGACCTGGGACGGCAGAAGGGCTGAGAGGGTGGGAACCTTCTCACAGATGGAGGCCCCGCGATGCCGCGCTGCCGCTCGCGGCGCGCTGCGGAGACCTGCCGTTGGGTCCCCTGGCTTCTTTCCTCGGTCCAGCCCTTTTGAAAACTGCAGGGAACTAGATCTCCAGGGTGGCGCTGGCGGCGACGAGTAACCCCAGCTTGGTACCCCGCGTCTGGGCCGAGAGGAAGGGAGCCCAGGTTGTGGATCCCCTGCGGCAGTCAGAAGACCCGCGTCCAGAGCCCAGAGTTACTCCTGCCTCGGCCTGCGGGAAGGCTCAGCACAAGGGATGGCAGGGGCGAGGGGATGTCGGGGTGGGCATCGCGACCGGGGCCGAACCTGGCAAAGCAGAAGTGTACGGTTCAAAGTGACGCCCCAGGCTGCCCTCCAAGGAGCCCCGCGGCCTAGAGGGAAGAAAGGCTGCCTGGGAGAGGGACCGAAACGGAGGGAGAAGGGGATGAGCCCCGCCCCGACGCCCGCGTCCCGGACCGCAGTCACCAGAGCCGCCTCCTCCCCGCCCAAGAGAGGAGGAAGTGCTCGGGAACCAGCCTGGGTCCTTACTGTTTGGGCGACAGCAGCGCAGTCTGCTCCTCCGGGGTGCAGAGCGGCAGTATTATTCGCACTGCACACAGCACTCTGCGGGGGAGACTTCTAGGGCCGAATCCGGCACCGCGATAGACAGCTCCTGCTGTGCACCTAGAAAAAGTGTCCGTCCCCCAGCCAGGGTCCCCCTCAGTAAAACTGAGACCAAGGTAGAAACTACCTCCGAAGAGAGTGGCTTGAATCAAATTAATTGAGTATGTACCCGCTTTTGACAGCACCTGGCGAATTGAAAGATCCAGATTTTTTTAGTAGGGCACTGGAATAAAAAGAGGTCCCATGGAACCCCCATTTGAATCCCGCGTGCCCCTCGCAGAGCCTGCCTAAGCGCTCTGATCTTGCCTCCGAGAACCTAGATCAGGCCTCTCCATCAGGACGGATCACCCGGCTCTGCTTGGCATGGGGGAAAGCTGAGCTGTCAAAGGCCAAGCCACGTCCTCCAGTAGCTTCCGCTGCGGAGTGGAACTTGGACTATTCTCCGCTCCCCTCCCCCCAAAAACCTGGCCTGCGGAAGATCCGCAGAGAGTCACCAACAGTCCTAGTACGTGGGTGGGAATGATGGGTCACCACCGGCCTGACTCGACTTCCGCAGAAGGGCCCATTAAATCCCCCCAGCGGGCGCCTCCGACCTGGGACTGTCATCCCCTGGTCTGGCTTGGAGGGATCAAGGACGGCAGGGGCTGCCTGACCTCCCCTGCGGCCCCCAGCCGAGTATGCGCGTGGGCAAAGGCAGGGCAGGGGACGTTGTTTCCTCGGCGAGGACAGCCCGCACCCAGGTCGGCTTGGAGGAGGGTGAAGGATGGGCCCGGGAAGGCCAAAGCCCCGGCCGGGTGGCTCGGCTGCTAGGCCTCCCTCCCCAGCAGCCGGCCGGGCGGGCGAGTCCTAGCAACTTCTCCCAAGGAGGTGGTCCGTGTTTATCAACCGGCGCGCCCCGCCGGCCCCTTTCTTTGGTAAACACTCTTTAAACAAACAGCCCATCCGCTCTGTTATTGCCAAAGCTGCTCAGAGCTTTAATAAAAGCCCGGGGAAGATCAGAACCCGCGTCCAAGGCTGCTGCTTAATCCAATGAAGGCAATTTCCGAGGATAATTGCGAACATGTTTTAATGCATATGCATGAAAAAGGATTTTTTTCCGAGAGACCGACTTTACATGCTTATGTAATTGATTGAGGCGCTGACCCGCTATTCAAAATGTTATTTGAGAACCATCAGAATGCGTAAACTTGCAAATTGCCCAGCTTGTATCTGAATTAATACCTCATTCATCATCATTATGGGTTGATAAGTTAATTTAACCATTTCATTCTGCCTTAATGAGCTATAGTTAAATTAATGCCACATAATATATGAAAGTAACATTTAAATAGAAGCACTGGGCTGAGACAAGCCGAGGCTGCTGCTATTTGGGCTGAAATAAGGTGACATAAATCTTTTCTTCATTACAGGACCCAGTCTGCTCTACCAGCAGTTATGAAGTATTTATTCATTCACTTTCTTTTGCGAAGTTGCTTTGCAAAATAGCATAGGTAAATTATGTGCGCTTGTAAATAATGCCTGAGGATGTATTTATTAAAATAAGATTGGGGTGGGGATAGGGGATTTATAAGAAGGCATTTTTACAGCATACTTACCTAGCACCCCAGGAAAGCCAGGGCTTCACTGCCAGCAGCCCCCAACTTGACACAGTTCTCACCTGGGTCTAGAGGCCACCGGGTTCACTCCTAAGTGTCTTGTTGTGAGTTCGAACCTCAAAAAGACCAGCCTGTCCACAAACTGGTCTATCCTCTCCCCACCCTCACCCTGGGTCTCCCTCAGGTCTCAGGCAGGCACACCTTGCCCCAGGCTTCCTAAGGAATAAAGAACTTGATGGGGATCCCTTGCGAACTGCTATAAAGGGCCACCCTTGAAGACAAGGTGGCCCTTCCCACCTAGCTCAGAAAGCTTCCGTGGGGAGTTTTGGGCACAGACCTTGGGTCAAAGGAGCAGAGGTTAAGAG
>PVJO010006522.1:15000-88705 GCA_004026905.1 Hystrix cristata
TTCGCTGTACACCCAGAAAGGAGACCAAAGAAGAGGGAGCTGGTAAGGGAGGCTGAGCCAGGAGAGGGGACTGTTTGCTGCTTTCAAGCACCTATTAAATTTGGACATTTTCCTCGAATGAAAGATGAATATTTATTCCATAAAATGGGAGACTAAAATGGAGCAAGTTAATTAGATGGAAGAATTAGTTTTGTTTACCTTCTTCACTGCATTGTCCCTCACCCTGAGTCCTGTGTACACACCCTGGTATCTATGCTGGCGTGTCCTCTGTGAGGCGCATCCACACACACACTACTCCTAACCGCTCTTATCTGTTTAGCCAGCCAATTAACGTTAAACCAATGTTTGGACGTAGTGCGTGTCTCCTATAAACATGACTAATGTATTTGCCGTAAAAATAATGATTAGAATGAATTAATCCGTCTGATATGTGTATTATATGGATTTAAATATGTTGTTTTAAGAGATTTTCATAACCCTGGATGCCACAGTTAAAAACAAACACCAGCACGCACCATTTTGCAATCTCTTAAACAAATAAAATTGCTTTGATTTAAATAACATTTATTTTACATGACCAAACACAATAAATAACGTGATATACAAAGCTTTATAATTATTGCACATTTGTAAAATATCTTACAGTGAGTTCATACAGCCAGCAATATTTAAAGCACAAAGACTTTATTTACAGTTCTGTTTTAATATAATAACCAGATCCAATGGACCTAACATAAGATGAATTTTTGTTAATTTTACCAACCAGCGTTCTCATCGATCATATATATTTTGGGGGAGATGTAAACATTATTGCCTAAAGTACCTTATATACATCTGATAGCTGATCATAACAAAGGACTTTAACAATCTAGAAAGGTAAAGCTGATAAAAGCGTACCATATTTTGGTTCATTTAAAATTATATATTAATATTTTAAAATGTAAACTCAGTTAATAAGAGCTGGTATAATCAATATTTTACATAAGTAGTCTCATCTCTTAAAAAACAGAAAGTTGAGTTTTAGGTCACTGCAATTTCCTTGGGACGTTCTCTAATATTTTATGGGAATATTTTAATAGATCCCAGGAGTTTTAAAATACTGTTTCCCCTTGAAATATTTTCCATTTGATAAAAATAATAATTTCTCCTGGAAAAGGAATTATTTCAGAAGTTTACTGAAAGCCTATTGTTAGGAAATAAAATGTTTAAATCCAGTGTCTTTAAATGACAAAAATATGTCAGGAAATGAGTTTGAAATAAATCACAGAAAATAGTGCCAATGTAGATGTATGGATATGTGTGTATCTCTTACATATGTTTTTGTTTAAGAGCACGAATATATATATGCATATATGTACATATACATATATATATACACAGACACAGGTAGGTAGCAAACCTACATTTTAATACACACACATACCCACTTCGCTGGGCCTAAACATGCACTAGTAAGTTATTTTAGGGCTTCCACTCTTCAGAAAATCTCATTATGTGAGGAGTGAAGTGGCTCTGCGGGGAGCATTATGGAAATATCTGGGCTTGATTTAATGAGGCTGTTCACATTGGTGGAATATCAACTTAACAGAGAAAAGTCTACCCAGGGCGTCCAAGTTACCAAAATGAAAATTGGCAATTGAGATGATAAGAACGTGGCTTTCTTCTGCGAAATCACTTCAGGTAACAGAGATAACATTAAATAACATACATTCTATGCACCAAGAACAATGTTTTATGTACCGAGTCTCTTATCCGTCTCTCCTAATGACTTCCCTTAGCGGGTTGTTAGTACTTGACAGCAGGTCTCCGTGCGGGGAACTTTTCTCCAATTCCACATTCAAAGGAGGTCCATCAGAGAGCATGATTGGCAATTTTCGTCATAATCTGCACATTATTAGCATCAAAATTGACGTGGCAGTTAACACTGGTGGGTTTTGATGTACCTTTCTTCAAGTTCAAGGAAACCCCTCCTGTAGCCGGGGTTAGCAGAGCGGGTCTCAGTAACCCAGCGGTGGCTTTTGCAGAGAAGGCGCAACAGACATGCGTGAAAAATATGCCAAGAACCGTTTTACCCGAGGAAAAGGAAAGCGAGGAGGGAAGGGGTCGAGGAGAATAGAGTTCGAACTTAGAAAAGTGTCTAAGGAAATGTTTAGGGTAATATATATCTAGAGATTCAAGTATTTCCCAGATCGAGTGGAACCCGGTACTAGTTGGAAAACTGAGCTGGAAATGCCTCTCCGTGCACTACAGAGATGTGTCAATCTTGCCCTCACCTTCCCTTCCTTTCCCTTTTCCTTCCCTGGCCGGGCAGTGGCAACCTCATTAGCCATCATCTTGTGCATAAAATATGCAAGACACTTCCATTTAATCCCTACCCAAACCAAAGACTAAAAGAGAACAGTGGTGGTCCGAGGAGGAGGCGCGACCGCCACCCCTCACCACCTCGTCTTTGTCCTGCCCGGAAAAGGCGGCTACAGCGCGCCGGGCCTCGCTCCCTCACGCAGTAAACGATCCTGTCACCGGGACCCCGCAGTCACTCGCTCTCCCCCTCCCGGACTTCTCCCACTTCCCTTCTCCGGCTCTCCTCGGACAGGACCCCTAACAAGCTCAGGCGGAGAGAAAAGTTGCCACCTCCTTCCACCCTCGTTAGAAAAGAAAAGAAGGCTAGAAGAAAAAGAGCAGCATAAACCTCGGAGGGACTCCTCCTCCCCAAGCACTAGTGCACCCATTCCCCTGCCCTGTGTCACGGCCACTCGGCGGAGCCACAGGGGTCAGGACTCCGGAGGCCTGGTTCCGGGGCGGGGAGATTGTCTTCGGGGAGACCAACAGCTCTGGACCGAGGCGGGAAGTGGGGCCGGACGGCGGGAAACATGGTGGAGGGAGAAGAGGGGAGACGGCTGGACGGAAAATACAAAAATAGAAATAATTTGGGGGGACGCCCGCCAGGCTTCACGCCGGCTCCTTTCGACCTCCCGCGCCCCGGGGCGCCCCCTGGCGGCGGCGGTAGCAGCGGGCAGAGCGCTGCAGGAGCGGGGGGCGCGCGGGGGGCGCGCGGGGGGCACCCGGGGGCGCACAGGGGTCTCCCGGGCCCCGCGAGCGGCAGGCGCGGCCCCCTGGCGGCGGCGACGTAGTTATCTGGTCAGCGGCGCCTCGTCCCTCTGGTCCGGAGGACTCACCGCTGTCTTGCTGAGCACCGCGGCCGAGTACGGCAGGAAGCCGCTCTCAGAGCGCGGCGCCGCGGCGCTGCAGCCGAAGTCCGAGCCCCCCGCGGCCCCCGCGCCTCCGCCTCCTCCTCCGCCGCCGCCGCCGCCTCGGGAGCCCAGGGCCGCAGCAGCGGCTGCCGCGGCGGCCGCCGCCGACTGACTACTGTGACAACTGAGGCACGAACAGGGCGCAGAGCCGCCGCTGGGGGGCGCCCCGGCCGCCGCCGCCGACGAGGCCGCAGCCGCTGCCGCCGCCGCCGCGGCCGCAGCCGAGGCCGCACTGTTGAGCCCCGCGGCGGCCGCGGGCGCCTGGTAGAGCCCCGGGTGGCGGAAGCTGCACAGCAGCTCAGGCCGCGAGTAGGGGTGCGAAAGCGCGCGGAAAGTGTCCAGCGGACGGATGGACGTGGCGAAGGGCGACGACGCTGCGGCTGCGGCGCCCGAGGCTGCAGCCGCCGCGGCCGCGGCCGTGACGCCCACGTGCGGGTAGTAGTGCAGCGGCACGTGCGAGTGGAAGGGGTACGGCAGGCTTCCGGTGGCGGCCGCGTGCGTCATCATGTAGGTGTAGAAGCTGGGGTCGGCCGGGTGCGGCCACGACATGGCCAGGCGCTGCCTCTTGTCCTTCATGCGCCGGTTCTGGAACCACACCTGCGGGGACAGCCCGCCGCGCCCGCGTTAGAGGCCGCGTTCCCGGCCCCCGCCCTCCCGCACCTTCGGGTGGCCTGGCCCAGTCCTCTGCAGCGGGGTCCCCTCTGCTCTCCAGCGGGCACATTGTGGACAGCAGGGTGTGGCACGCGCACCTGAGTACGGGACGCTTTCTCCTGCCCCCCGCTGCTGCAGCACCTGGGGTTTTGATCTTTTAGTATTGACTGCAATTTTCTCGTCCCAACTCAACCTTTCCTCTCTCCCTCCCGCCACCCACCGGTGCCCCCAGCCCCACTGAGCACCCGCCTCTCAATCCCGGGATTTGCACGGGGATTCCGAGCAGCCTTGGAACAGAGGCTGGATTGCAGCTTTTCTGCTAGGTGGCCGCTCTAGGTCTTGAGCCCGCAGGCTGCAAGGACCTGCCTCTAGGGGCACGGGTCCGATTATGGCTGTGAAGGGATGATTTTGTTGGAATCATTTGCCTTAAATGAGTGGGGAGAGCAATGTCCCCATAAACTGGGAAGGGGACTTTTCTATCCTTTCTAACACAGTAGCTAATAAAGACATCATACGTCGCAACTCCAAATTAAATAAACCCTGATCAGACGAGACAGGAACCTCAAGCCCCTCTCCTATCCCATGGAGTTTTCTCTTTTTCTAGAGTGTCCAGTCCTTCGAGAACTATTCACCAAGTCGGTTCTGTCTCCCGGTTCTGTCTCCCGGACGTATAATAAAATTAATAACCTAAATCTGTAAATAGGTACAATTTCGTTGCGTTTTTCTCCCAAGAGATTGCCCTTTTCTTGTTGCCCGAGAGAAAACGAAATTGTTTAGGAAACTACGTCCTCAGGCCAATCGATTTTTTTAAAAATACAGATCCTTTTCTCCACTTAGTAACCATTTGTGTGCAAAATAAATATCCAAGATCACGAACAAATGAAAAGTGTCTCTCCAGGTTCTTGCCAGGGGAACAAAGACGAGCTGGCTTGGCCACATAGGGTACAGTGGGTCCGTGGGTACGGTGAGGAACACTGAGCGGGCACTGAGAGAACCAAGCAGGGACGAGGACTGGTTTGTGGCCTCGGCTCCGCCACGCGGGAGCCTTTCTAAATCAGCCAGGCCGCCAGCCTTTCGGATTTGGCACCTGAGAAATAAATACTGTAAACCAACGCCTTTGATGCCTAACCTCCCGCGGATTTCCAGGCCCTGCGCTAAATCTAGCCAGCAGAAAAGGAGAAAGGGGGAAAAGAAACAAATCAACCCAGGCGCCCCGGGGGAGGCCAGGCAGGCGCGCGCCGGAATCGATACCTTGATGGTGGTTTCGGGCAGGTTGAGCGCCGCGGCCAGCTCGCACCGGCGGGGACGCGACACGTAGTTTTCCCGGTAGAACTCCTTCTCCAGGCGCGCTATCTGCTCGCGGGTGAACGCCGTGCGGTAGCGCCGCACCTGATCCGCGCCGGAGCCAGAGCCTCCCAAAGTCGCACCCCCACCGCCGCCACCTCCGCCGCCGCCTCCATGCAGGCTACCAAGGCCCGAGCCCGACGCTGACGTCGTGGTGCCGGCCGCCGAGCCGCTCTCCGCGTACCCTGGCAAACAAACAGTCGAGAGCGCATGAGTAGCAGTCGGGGCCAGGAGCCCCGGGGCCGGGGCCGAGGCTGCTCGCAGCTGGGGGAAATCGTGTCAGGAAGCAAAGTAGCTGTCGGAATTGATGGAGTCTATCATGCTTACAAATTGCTGCCGTTAATGGAATCAATAAAGTTTGGAGAGTCTTTCATAAGCAAATAATAGGAATGGAATTGCAGAGTTTTTTAATAATTAGAAATTTTCCACTCGGGAGGAAAATTGGTCGAGGGAAAACATCTACCTCGGGGTGCAGTTTGAGAAGGTCTGGGTTTGTCTGCAGACCCTCAGGGCAGCTTGCTGTACGGCCTCTAACCTTTCTTTGATAGTCTTTTGGATTTGATTTAAAATTTTAAGATTTGCAAGACAGCAGCAACTCAAATCTGAGCCTTTAGGGGGTGGAATCTACTTTTTAACTCTTCCTCTCGGCCGGCCTGAGTAGCCTAGCATAGGCGCCCGGCCAGGCACCCCGACTTACCCAGAATACTCCTCCACCCGCCCCCGGGGGGTCAAGGGCAGGGAGTTCTGAGGAGCTGCCCAGAGCGCCGGTCCCCGAGAGAGACTCAGCCGCTGCCTAGGGGTCTGTCTGCGCGCTGCAGCTCCTAGACTGGCACGCAGAGACATTTTCCGGGGCTCAGGAACCAGACCGCGCGGGCCTGGCGCCCCAGGTTCTTCAGGCCTCCGTGCGCCGGAAGGCTCAAAGAAGCAGAGCCGGAGGGCACGGTCCCTCGCCTGCGTCTCGCCTGCGCCCGAGCCAGTTCCGGGCAGCCTACTGGCGGAGGGTCGGAGAGGGGCAAAGGCACTGCGAAGGACGGGAGTGGGCCGCGAAGGAGCGGGAGGATGGGGCTGCAAGCGCGGTTACCTTTGCCATTGTTTTCCTTGAGCGGCGCGGCGCTCAGGCCGCCGGGAGAGCGCAGAGCCGAGCAGCCCACCTCCACGTCGCTGCTCATGTCGGCCTCGGCGGCCGCCTCTGAATAATGGCCCGGCTTCTTGCGGCTCTCGGTGGCGGAGGCAATTTCGGAGGAGACGGTGCTTTCGCTGCCCGGGTGCTGCAGGTTGAACAAAGTGTCTATTTCGAATTTGCCCTTGGCGGGGAGGTCTCCCAGAGCGCCGTGCAGGGGTGCGGACGGCAGGCGCGGGCTGAGGCGAGCCGGGTGCTGCGAATTTTCCAGGGCCTCTAGCACAGCACTGCCAGCGGAGTCGGACAAATTGGAGAACCTCTTGCCGGCCGTAGGGCTATGGAGCCCTCTCTCCATCAGAATCATCTCTTTTCTTATTCTTTCCATCATCTCAGCTTTCTAAAAAATGTCACAGTGGCCTGGCTGTCCCGTCCTAATGATGGGCTGCGCCTAGGGCTAATTCTCATTCAGTCCCAGCAAGCGCCTCTAAATATTATTATCTCTTTTGGAGGGAGGCAGAAAAATTGTGGGATGCCAGAGCGAGGGAATGACTGGTCAAAATGACCCATACATCCTTCCGAGCCCGAGATGTCATTCATCAAAAAGTAGCGCCCGCTCGTCATTAAGGTACGAATGACGCCGTTCGAATAATCATTTATTGTAACAGGTTTATAAGCAAATAAATACAAGCTCCTGTCAGTGGATAATGAAGGCGGTTTCAGAGCAGACAAATAGATCCAGGTAGGAGACGAGAAGAGACAAGAAGTGAGGAAGAAGGCTCTGGTCCTTTGCCCGCTCGGAGCCAGTTCTGCTCGCCCGGGGGTTTGGCCTCGGGGGTGAAATTGACAGTCTGATTAATAGAGCGCGCCGCGGCACATTTCCCCCTTCATTTAGGGGCATCATTACGCTCTCAGTTTGCTGGGTTGCCCCTTAGGTCCTAATCATGCAGCTCCTTCCTCATTTTTCCACGGACATAGATACGTGTTAAATAATAGATAATGCTTTGATTTTCCAGAGTAGATCCTCAGGAAGGTTTTTTTTGTTTTGTTTTGTTTTTTTAACATTTACAAGCTGGGGGCGTCAGTAAGGGAGGGGGAAGGGGAGGCTGCAGGAAGAGTTGCGTAAGAAGACCTTACAATGCTCCTGTCTGGATTACTTATCTTTCTGTTTTCAGGACCAAATATGTATTTTATTTAACAAATAGGACGCTGAGTTCTCTCCCCCTGTACTTCATCTTAGTCTGGATGCTCTCCTCCCACCACCCCAGGAGAGAGAGAGAGAGAGAGAGAGAGAGAGAGAGAATATACCTTGTACAGTTTTGAAACCGCTTTTTTGCTACGTGGCGGGGGGAGGTACATGGGGCCCGCGCCTCCAAACGGAAATCATTAGATCCTCTCTGATTTTCTAACACTGTTTGCAGAGTGCGATCTGAACTCGAAGTCCCTGGCTTTTTTAATTTTATAATCCTCCTGAAGGATAGCCTTCTTGCCTACGCATTTTCCCTGGGGAAATGAACTAGACCGGACGATTTGACAGCAGAATTCGGCAGCTAACTTTAAACAAAGTCGCGATTCACAACGCCATACAGGCTGCTCCGAATTCACTTTTACGTGGACAGCTTTCCCCCTTCCTCCTCGAATAGAATTACTTGTGGCAAAGTAGCCAGATCTCGAGGTCCGAAGGGGAACTGGAGCTTCAGCTTTCCCCCACACCTCTCTGCCCTTCCTTCCCCACTCGGCTCTCGGGCCTCGCTCCTTCCTCCCCTCCTCCACTCCAGCCCTTACCTGTGGCCGCGGGCGTGCCCGGCGCTCAGTCCCGGAGCGGAGAGTCGCCGACCAGCCTCGCTGCAGTTCCTCGCGGCCTGAGGTTGGCGGCTGAGCCTCTTGGCGATAACTTTGATGGTCATAATGACGCCGGTGGCAACCATTTTAACGAAGATCAATCTTCACTAAAGGCCGCTCCTCATCTCCTCCCGCGCTTGCGCCCCACCCTTCCCCGACCTCCGACGCGCAGTGCCCGCCCGCCAGCGCGCGAGGGGGAGAGATTCGCGGACACCGGCGGGGAAGAGAGAGGACAGGGACAGAGGGTCCGACCCTTGAGCTTCCGAAGCGGCTGAGAGACCCTGGCAATCTGGGGCAGCTCCTGTATCCCGGAGCCAGGCCAGCTCAGACCCCGACCTGGGCCCCCTCCCTCCCTCCCTCCGACACACCCAGCGCATCGGGGTGCGCAGGGGAGAACCCAGGATCTCTTTGCCTATCTGTCTATTGGCGCTTTCCTTTTAACCTTGGACTCGCTGGGGGCGCGTCAGGAATGTAAGGGGAGGCGAGGTGTGAGGTACATTTATACACATATATACGCATATATAGTCAACGCCAAAAGTTTCTCTCCTGTTCCCCTTGGCGCCGACTTACTTCGACAACGCGAGTTTTGCTTAGAAAATCAATTCTGCCTCTTTAAGGTAATGAACGCAAAGCTCAATCGGCACGCAGTGTTCAGGGACAGGGGATGGGGTGAGGTGGCTGGGAACCCAGAGCGGGTGGCTAGTATTCTGATGAGGACTGCGCCGGCGTCCACCTTGACCCGTGTCGCAGTGGCCACCCGGCCCCAGCACTCCGCGCTCTCCTCCCGCAGGCCGCCGGGCCATTAGCGCGCTGGGAGCCCAGCCCTGCGGATACCCCACCTGCTCCTCTGTCGCACACCCGTCTCCACCAGGCCTGGCAGTCGCTGCCCTGTGACCCGGGAAGGGTCATCCTTCTACCCAGGCCGGCCCTGCCCTGGGGGCTAAATGGGGGCACTTTAGTCCTGGTTCAGGTCGGGGGGAGCCCAGGCCCTGGAGGCGGTGGGGGCGCGCTGAGGCGCTGCCCGGGAGGAAATCCGCGGATGCCTTTATTGCTGTCGTTTGGCGCCCCCATCTGTTTTCCTCGCGGTTTCGGCGACGGAGCAGCTTTTCTACCACAGAAGCCGCCTCTGGGGGTCCGGCCACGGACCGTGACTTCTTCCTCAGGGGCCCAGTCCGCGGGTCTCCCACATCCTCCCTTCCTCTGGGACCCGGCGCCTCTGGTTCCAAAGACTGTGCCAAACTCGACTTCAGGCTAAGGAAAAGGGGAAACACCATTTTTCCGAGTTACCTTCATTCATTAGTGGTTTTGAAAACTATTTTACACCTTTTAAATAACATTAATATTGCATTTCTAGCATGTTTATTATGAAAAGTGCACTTGAGAGCATATCAGGGAAACTACTCACCGTAAAAGACACCTATAATTTTTCACTAAACTGCACTTAGCAAACAATAATGTTTCATGAAGCAAAGAGAACATTCCATTTCAATATTTAATGGTCCTTAATTTAGATTCCACAACCACTGTTAGTAGCAATATTGGCTAATTTACACAAAGCTCTTACTATACAGTTACTTTTTGCGCGTATTATCTCTTCTAAACTTCACAATAACTATGAGATTGTATCACCCGCTTTCCAAACGTGAGAAACCTTTGACACAGAGGAAGGAGTTCAGTGACTTCCTCATGATGTAAACTTATCTTCAGTAATATGCAAGTCACAAGGTAGCTCAAAGTTTTGAGTAGCACTTTTTGTTTTTTCTCACGGTGCATGTCACACTTCTATTGAGGCCTACTTTAAAACGTTGAGCCTATGTAGAGGGTAGACAGATGAATGCAGTACTACTGTTGATGCTTGTGGATGAAATACCTCAAACTCAGCACCTGTCCCAGAATGTAGAGGATGAGGCTGGAAACCAGCTAGACAAATGTCCTGGGTTTTTAGACGCTGCCTCTGGTGACTTTACATCCTCCTGCCTACTACCAAGGTGCAGGACCCACTCAACAAAATAAGAATCCGACCCAATCTAAGCTCATGTAGCTTGGCAGGGATTTTTTAGATGGGCTAGAAGGCGGGAAGGTCTTGCTCATCTGGTCTAAAAAGCACTTTTTGTTTCAAAGGAAGAATGACAATGAATGAAACCTAATTTTTGCTTTAGGCCTCCAGACTAAATGTTTGTTGTGCAGCCGCGGGTCCTCCGAGGTGAAGTGATAAACACTTTTGGCTTGATGCTGAAGGTAATAAAAATCTGTCCCAGCTGCCCCAGCGGAGGGACGCGGGGAACAGCGGAGCCCTGCGGCGGCCGGGTCCGGCTCTCCTCTTCAGGGCAGCTGGGCCCTCGGGTCGCGCGGAGCGGCGTCGAGACGCCCACAGGGACTGTGGTGTGTGGTGCAACAGTAGACCCGCCAGGGCTTGGGCTGCGGATCCTGGGCACATCTTCCTTAGACCAAGGGCGATCCCCACTGCGGGAGGTTTCGGTTTATAAGGGAGCACGAGGGCTGGACGAAGCAGGCCTGGCTTCTCGTTGCTGAGTTCACGTTGCCATCCCTGGGCAGGCCAGATTCCAGCTCTCTCTCCCCTCCGCGTCTGTCTGGATGCTGCTTTCTCTCTCTTTCTCCCTCTCTTCCTGCAATCCCGCGCCAAGTCGGGGACGGTTATAGGTGAGAAGGTGTGTAGGTACTTTCTCCCTGGACCGAGCTAAGCAAACCTGTCGCCAGCCTTGAGCGCCTCAGAAACCACGGGAGAACTTGCAGGGACATCTAGCGCCAGGCGCGGGGAACTGCGCGCCGCCTGCTGAAACCTGGTCGACCCCTGGCATCCCTCCGCCTGCCTCTGCACTTCTCCCTCGTACTGCGGCGTTTTCTTACTCTTCATCCTTTTGTCTCACTGCTGACCACAGCACGAACTCCCCAGGAAGACTGTGAGCTCTGAGAAATGCCAATAGGTAGATAAACAGACCTTTTTTCCTCCTTTACTTCACACACCTGACAGAGTGAGCTTTACTGGGTTGAACAACAGTTTTTCTAGAAAAGTGTATTCCTAGGACTACCCCAACATCTTGAGATGTGAGACCAAACTGCAGCAAACTGCAGTCTCAGCTTTTATTAAAATTTACAAAAGTAACAAGTTACTGGGTGCTCCATCTCTGAACCCACCCTTGGAGCCCCCTTTGCAGTGTGTTTAGTTTTTCTTTTGGAAAGCAGACATTTACTGTTTAATTCCCTCCAAGACCGGAGGAGTTCTGTCTGAAACAAGGGCCTGCTGCTCTGTGAGAGGCAAACCTGGCTTCACCAAGTAATGTTTCGTGTTCAGGAAGGATCTTTGTTGTTGTTGAAAACGATTTTCATTTAATAAAGCCTAATTTTATTGTTAAACTGAAAGGGAATACACATTAGGCATGGAAAGTGGCCAAAGAGAATTTACTGTCTGGCTGTTTCTAGAGCCCTCTTTCCATACCCTAGGTAATGTTTTGGTTTTTGCTTTTGCTTTTTTATTTGTTCTTATGATATTTTCAGTCTGGGTAAAATTGAGTATTCCCTGGAGATGGGAAATTGGCTCCGATGTTAGCAGAACTTGATTAAGAACACTGTCCAGCCAGTTCTACTGGACTTGAGTTTGGAATTAAATTTTTTTTCTACACTGAGTGGGTTTTGGCATCTTACGAGTTAATTAGGAAGGTGTCCTGCACTTCCTGGTGTGGCCATCAAGGCAAATTCTTTCAGAGGAGTCCTCAGGACCCCACTCCAATAGGACCCTGTCGTCCTAGTCTTAATAGCGACAGATTATGCGGTTAATTGAGCTCATTGCTGTCTAGGCAAGCAGAGCAACTTCAATAAATCTACCCTGGGCTTGCTCCCCAACACAGCAAAACAACAAAACCTAAATTGCAGCCTATATAGAACTATTCCTCAAACCCGGATGGGAGCATGATTTGAAAGATCATCTATAAGGAAGAAGGTGAGATGATTTCTAGAACGGCCTCAGTTCTTAGAAAAAGGTGCTTGAGGAGGGAAATGAGGAAGAGCCAGTGATGAGAGAGTACAGTGGAGCTTTAGAGAACAAAGGGCATCATGAGTTTTTCACCAAAATCGCAAAATGTAGCAAAATACATTGTGAAAAAATGTGTATTAGGGAACATCTGTCACTGCCAAACATTCATATAACAAAACCTATTTCTTTTGTTAAAATCCCAGCATGATACACACATATATGAATATAAGGCTCCGTCTGTACTCTGGACAACTAAAGAAAATGATTCCAACTAGGCTTCAACCTGAAATCAGTTTAGACACAGGATGTATAAGCTAAACAAAATGTTTCCGTCAAGGCAGTCTCAAAATTCTTCCCCTAACTTCCACCCCTGTGTCGTAAACTATGTACCTCCTTAGTGCATAAATGGAGTAGCCTGACTTTGCCTTGTATTCAGCGATAGTCCTCTGATCCATTACCAGTAACTCTCTCAGGGTGCTGGGATAGAGGGGCCCTTTCCCAGGGGTAACCCCCTTCTACAGGGCTGGTACCTCAAAAGCTTTGCTGGGGTCAGCAGGATCACATCAGGACCGCAGAAGGCAAAACTCCTTATTATTCAAAACCTCCTGGATCCCAGAATACACTTTGGGATGAGCAGAGAAACTCCAAATCCTGCCAGGGTCCCTCAGAGCCTTTGGAAGCAGGGCCACCCTGAGAAGCCTCAGCCTGAACATTAATTCAAACTTGCCTCCTAGTTCAACACAACTTAATTTGCTGCATGGAGAATTAAGCCAAAAGCGATAGGTTGGCCACCTGAGATTAGCAAAACCTAGCAAATTTTCCTTCCTATCTTAAGTTCATTTTCCTCATTTTAAACATCTAATCAGTCATTAAAATGTATTTATCATGTAGAAAATGGAATTGAAGTCCAAGGGCATAAAATCACCAAAATATTTAAAAAGGCTGAAAGTTCATTGGTCCCAGTTATGTCTCAGAAATATTTCAATAAATTTTTGAGATCATAGACAGAATTATCTTCATGTTTTCTTCCTCTGTGAAAAGAAAGGGAAACAAACGAAAGAACAGTGCATCTCCATCTTGAGGTGGTCTATGTTTAGTGGTATGGTACCAAAATTGTTGGGTAGAGAATCTAGTCAATCCTTTTCAAAAAGTCAGCAACTCTGTCACCTAGCCTTAGATGGCCTTTAAAAAATGCAGTTCAGCTTCCATTGCTAACTTTTGCCAAAACTGTTCTCATCAGCAAACTTCTCTTCCCTACAATTCTGCAAAGCTCAGGTCCCTCCTGTTTTGAATTTGATCACCAACCTGTCCAAGACTTCGAAAAGGTCAAGCTAATTCTCTTGTTTTCTTTTTCAGCACCTCTCTCATAACTTTCCCCTTTATTTGAGCCTTTTATGGTTACTGTGTTTTGCATGTCAACACTCCCAACACCGCCGGCAGCCCACCCTGCAGTACCAGGCCAGGCCCAGGATGACTCTGCAGGCTTTTTTTCCTCTGCAGGCTTTTTTCCTTTCGCCCTACTCAGGGGCTGTCTTCGGTTTGGGAGCCAGGGCACTGATTGAAAAACTGGCCTCTCCAATCACAGGCATAGGGGAACAATTTCTTGGAGATAGGCTGGCCTGGAGAATTGATGCCACAGGATCAAATTGGTTCACCCCAAGGGCGCCCATGCCCACTCCAGCACCTTTGGCTCCTGGGATCTAGTACTGCTCTTACTACAGCGACCCAAATCTCCACAGGACTCACAGGGTTGCCCTATTCATTATGTTACTCCAGATCAGCAGGGTAGGCTGGGGCTCCGAGGCAGAGGAATGGCAGCTAGGAATAAGGAGGGGTTGGGGCTGTGATCCCTAACGCTCTGGCAGCAGGGCCCCAGAGCTGGGTCTAGCCCCACCGGGAGATACCTAGAGTCCACTCTACCCCCCTGGAGTCAGACTTAGGTGCTCTGGGCCGCTGCTACCACAAACCCAGACCTTGCTCGAAAAAGTACCCTCTTAATTTGCCTTTCTTGGTTTTCTGCAGTTGGCAACTTGGAAAAGGAAGGGAAACAAAGATCCCTGGGAAAGTGAAGTTTTCAATTAATTGGAGTAACGGGCGGGGGTGGGTGGGTGGTGGCTGCAAAATGCAAGAGGCCGGTAGGCTGTGGGCGAGGCGCAGAGGCTTAGCCGCCGCAGCAGAGTGGCTTTCTCCTCCCGCACCCCTCAGAGGATCTTGCTGCCGGCCGAGGGAGATCGTCCTGGAACCGGGAAGCCCAGCTCGGGAGGCGACTCCGGCAGGCCTGAGTGTAGAAGCATGGAGGCATAGACCAAGCACCCATGGACTTTCTTGCGCGGCGGCCTACGTGAGGTGGGTCTTTCCTCAGTTTGACTTGCTTGCAAGTCTCTGCCGACATCCCAAGGGCGCTCTGTGGGTACTTTTTGGGCGGAGAGCAAATGCGCGTATGGGGTCTACGCCCATGAGTCTTTTATGTGTGAAATGCCTTTGCCCATTAGCAATGTCCAAGGTAGGGAAAACCAACTCCCCCCGAGTTTAGAGTCCAGAGGAGGGCTAACGAAAGATTAAGCTACAGGATTAAAAAAGAAAAAAGTTGGGCTGTTTTCACATCATTCTGACCATCTCCGCCCTTCATCTTCATCTTGTTTGGAGCTCGGGGAGCCGAGGAGAGGTGGCAAAGACCGCGGTGGCCGAGACGAGGTGCAGGCCTCGGCGCCCGCCTCCGTGGCCGACAAGGCCTGGGATGGGCCGTCGCGCAATCAACTCGTGGGGGTGGCTGCAGCGCCAACGCCTGGGTCCGGGGGAGGGAAAGGAGGGGCGGTGGGCCGCGCGAGGGGCTGCGGGGGCCGGGCGCCGGGGGCCGGGGTGGGTGGGTCCAGGCGGGCCCGGGCCCGGAGCCAGGCTCCCCGCGCCCCTGCCCCCACGTGTCCCGGCGCAGCCAATGGCACGGTCCCCGACCGGCGCCCTCGGGGCGGGAGGCGGCCCCCTGACCGGCCCAGGCCCCCTCCCAACCTGAACTTCGTTTTTATAAACGTCCCGCGATGAGCTAACCTGTTGGAGGCGGGCGCGCGGGAGGCGGGAGGCTCGCACAGGGAGAGCGGGCGAGAGGAAGAGGGCGGGAGCGAGCGAGCGCGAGAGAAAGGAGAGGAGGGAGGAGGCGCGCCGCGCCATGGTGTCCTGCGCGGGGCCGGGGCCGGGCCCCGGGCCGGGCCGAGCCGGGCCATGAGCCGCGCCGGGAGCTGGGACATGGACGGGCTGCGCGCGGACGGCGGCGCCGCCGGGGCCGCCCCGGCCTCCTCCTCGTCCTCGGCGGCGGCGGCGGCGCCGGGCCAGTGCCGCGGCTTCCTCTCCGCGCCGGTGTTCGCCGGGACGCACTCGGGGCGCGCGGCGGCGGCGGCGGCGGCGGCGGCGGCGGCGGCGGCGGCGGCCTCCAGTTTCTCGTACCCCGGGACCTCTGAGCGCACGGGCTCCGCCTCGTCGTCGTCCTCTTCGGCCGTGGTCGCCGCGCGCCCCGAGGCTCCTCCCGCCAAAGAGTGCCCGGCGCCCGCGCCCGCGGCGGCCGCGGCAGCGCCTCCGGGCGCCCCGGCGCTGGGCTACGGCTACCACTTCGGCAACGGCTACTACAGCTGCCGCATGTCGCACGGCGTGGGCCTGCAGCAGAATGCGCTGAAGTCGTCGCCGCACGCCTCTCTGGGAGGCTTCCCCGTGGAGAAGTACATGGACGTGTCCGGCCTGGCGAGCAGCAGTGTACCGACCAACGACGTGCCCGCGCGAGCCAAGGAGGTGTCCTTCTACCAGGGCTACACGAGCCCCTACCAGCACGTGCCTGGGTACATCGACATGGTGTCCACCTTCGGCTCCGGGGAGCCTCGGCACGAAGCCTACATCTCCATGGAGGGCTACCAGTCCTGGACGCTGGCCAACGGGTGGAATAGCCAGGTGTATTGTGCCAAGGACCAGCCACAAGGGTCCCACTTTTGGAAATCATCCTTTCCAGGTAGGGGCAATGGAGAAAAAGGGAGGACAGGAGGGAAGGGGAGCAAGAGGAGAAGAAAAGAAAGAACTAAGCGTTTGGGTCTATTTGGGAGTGGGTGTCTGTGCTCCACGCCTGCTTAGTGTTAATCCGGTGAAGTTTGTCCCTTTCTTGTGAAATCTGTAAAATCCTCCTACCATATAAGCGGCCTCATAATCCTTTGCCTCCTCTGTGTGATGCAGGTGCGTTTTTCTCCTTAAGTTAGCAGTCTTCGGATGCCCTTTGCCAAGGCCTCTCTGCTGAAGAGGTCTCTTTCCTGAGAGGTGTCACAGAGTTAGGACCCCACCTTTCAAGGACTGTTCAAGGGTGATCAATGAAGCTTCTTAGAGCCCATAAATTCCAAACATAGGAATACAGGAATCAAAGCATAGACAAAAGATCCAAATGTGTGTGTGTGTGTGTGTGTGTGTGTGTGTGTGTTACCGTCAGCAACTGGCATTTGCAGAAACTATCCTTATGAGTGTCCCCAATAACTAGGCCATAAAATCACAGGCTTGTTAAGATACCGGTTTGAGAAACCATGATAATCCATCAAATTAGCCTTTGTTTTGAAGTGCAAATAGTCTTTCTTTAATAACGTGTAAGTAATATGACTGTGTAAATAATAATAAAGTGTAAACAGCCTGGTTTTCTTTATTCTCTGTATCCCACCAAGCACTCACATGCAAACACATATACACACACAGAGTTCTCAGCTAGGTGCTCCAGATATGCCAGTCTAATTTTTCCCATGCTGTTGTTTGTACCAGGGGATGTGGCTTTAAATCAGCCAGACATGTGTGTCTACCGACGGGGAAGGAAAAAAAGGGTGCCTTACACCAAACTGCAGCTCAAAGAACTGGAGAATGAGTATGCCATTAACAAGTTCATTAACAAGGACAAGCGGCGGCGGATTTCAGCTGCCACGAACCTATCTGAGAGACAAGTGACCATTTGGTTTCAGAACCGAAGAGTGAAGGACAAGAAAATCGTCTCCAAGCTCAAAGATACTGTCTCCTGACATGGGCCAGGTTGACCACAGTTTAATTGCTTTCAGTTGTCTCCAAAAGACCTTTGAAAAGACTTGAATATGTATTTAATTCTTCCCTCTATTCCCTGCCGATGATGGCAAATTTTGTGAATTGTTTTTCTCTCTTAACCCTCACCTGGCTCTAAAACCTTTTGCTCCCCAACCTGACATTGTAGTTCTGTTTCTTACTTGTTTATTATTGGTTTTGTTCTTGTCTAGGTTTATTTTTTTAATGATGTTTTAAATGTTCTCTTTCTCCCTCCAGGCCAGTATAAAGGACTTGAAGTATTTTTTAATAATCCCCCCAAATGAATTTCAGAAGTGCCATTTTAAGAGTTCTACTTTTTAAAAATCACTCCATACGTTCGTTTCCAGAACTGATTGTCTTTGTAATCTATTAGGGCAGAACGATTTGCAGTCATTCATATCCTGTGATTGGGTAATTGAATCGTTAGCTCTTAACAGTTGCCCTGAAGCAAGTGAAACAGCTCTAGGCAGTCTGTGCTCCGGGGTCACCCAGAATGTCTAAAAACAGGAGGCTGAAGGCACTGTGATGGCTCAAAAAGCAGCTACCTTATTAAATAGTGTTTGTATTAGTATTGGAATGAAGACAATCTCTCCAACTTTGGGTCCCTCACTTGCTGTTTTAGTTACGTGTTTGTAACATACCTTGTAATTTCTGCTTTTATAACCTTTAATTTAAAAATTATATGTCTTCATGGATGCCTTCATTTTTCAGACTCCAGATAAAGACATGTAAGTAACTGTAATTGGCAGAGTAACTGATGGGTGACATAAATGCATTCTTTTCTTTGGCCTCCAGTCTGTGGGACTGAGGCTGTCTCCTCAGTCTCTGCAAAGAGACTGAACCACTGTGGCCATGGCTGGAAATTTTATTTAGAACCCAATGAAGAATTTAACCATCTGAATGAATGCATTGGCCCTCTCAAAGTGCTTTAAAACATCTAACAAATTTGAAAAATATGAAGCTGTAAGGTCCAAGGGAAAAAAAAGATATTTCTGAAAGTGATGCTAAAGAACTACTTTTAAAGTGCTGCATATTTATACAACCGAGAGATTATTTTTGTAGATGCAATGTCTGGGGACTGGTGTACATGAGCAGTGCTTCAGGCATTTAAAAATCACTTTTTACTCCTAGGGAGAGCCAAATAAACAGAACTGTCTTGTTTTCTCAAGTCTTTTATACATATGTGTTCTTTTTTTTCAAGCTTGTGTTACCTCTAGAAACTGTTCTTATTTATTATAAAATGTCGCTGCCCTGAGCACTCTGATATTCTCTAGAGATGAAGGAAATTCAGCTCTGGCTCTGGTCTCTGAAACTTCCAAGCTTGGCTCTCCACGTCTGCCCCCACCCCTTCAATAGAAGTGATGTTTTTAAAAGAAGATATTTGCTGTGTCTAAAAAACAAAATTTTTTTTACCACACCAGTTCAAAAATGTCTCCAATAAAATGTTCTTTCAATATAATCAATTTACTTTAACAGTTTTATTTATTTTAAAAATCAGTATTAGTGTGCCTATGTGTAGGAAAACTCACTCCCTTGGAAGTTTTTGACTTAGAAAGCCCCATTATAAATATCTTTGCTTACAAATGTCTTGAAATTAGAAAGCCATATCCATATTTGGCCATCGAAAAGAAACATTTCAGCATTATCTTCTATCATCTTGTCTGGACAGTCTGCACACAGCACTTGACGACTGGAAACACACATACACCTCCTTAGTACTAGACACAATTTTTAGACACTAAGAACTTTTTCTTTTAGGCCTTTTTTGCCACTTAGAAATGGCCTCTGAAGAACAGTTGTGAGCTCACTCCAGTTGTGAGCTCCAGCAATTTAATGGCTGCTAGCTTTTCGTTATGTAAATTAGTTTCAAAACAGATTTTTAAAATCTCACACAGTATGTAAACTTCTCTGGCAGGAGGGCTCCTTTAGGGTTCTGTGAGAAAGCACAGGAACCTACAATTTTGGGAAATACTTTCGTTTTCTCCGGCCCAGCTTGATTTCTTTCATGTATTACACTGTCGACTGCAGAGAGCCAAATTCGTTTTGAGAAAGACAGGGGTGGCCAGAGACACGCAGACACAGAGATAGAAAAGCAATTAAATCTCTGCAGTAGAAAACCCCCTGAAAATGGGGCCACACCGTCCCCGACGTTACACTTAGGGAAGGGCCGCTAAAAATTTTTGCTATCTTTCTCACATGATGTGTTTTCATGGTATTTCATCAGAACCTATTTTTCTTTCTTCCAGTCGCCGTCAGACCCTTCCCCTCACTTCTTTTCGTAAGCTCCAGACTTTTTTGTAAAAGGGCTGCGCTCCATTTCCCGGGTCCTTTTCTCAGGTTTCCCATCAGGGGTTAGAGGGGTCTGCGCGGAGGTTTTCCTTTCATCTGTACTTTGCACGTCAATTTCCCTGCGCCTAAGAGAAACGGGAGGTTAGTTGAAGATTAAAACTGAGCTCGAATGCTCTCTAGTGGAATCTGGATTGACGGCTAAATCAATAACAGATGAAGGCTTTGTTATTTATATGTGTTTTTTTCATATTCCGAATCGCGGAGGGTGGAGGAGTGGGGAAAGTGGCCTGAAGCTGGGGGGAGGCCCCCGGGAAGCCAGGAAACCAGGGAGTTCGAGGAGAGACCTTTCTTTTGGTTAGACACCGAGAAGCCGCTGGGAAAGCTGCACAGAAACCTGGCCGATTTTCAGCGCTGCCGGTGGGGGCTGAGGCCCGCACGCCTGTGCGTGATTCGGAAGGCAGAGAAAGCGTCGGAGCCCGGACTCCAGGCCAGACAAAGAGGCTGCCCCAACGCTTCTAGCAACCCATCTCTGGCTCTCCGAGGCGGTCGGCCGCTCCCGGCAGCGGGCCGTGACCGCGCAGGCTGGCGACCCCAGGCCGCCGCACCGCCCTTCACTGTTGATCTTGACCGTGCGCGGCGCCTCGCCAGGCGTGGAGCGCGCTCGCCATCTCCTGGGCGGTCGGCGGCATTGGCAGCGCTTGCCCTCAGCTTCCCCGCCGAATCCTCCTGTCCCATTCTCTCTCACCCGCCAGGCCTCGTTCCCGCGCCCCCCCCACCCCCACCCCCCTCCGGTCCTCCAGCTCCCAGCTTAAGACTTCGCCTGCCAGACTCCGACAGTCATAAACCTCGGGGATGAAGTGGGGCGGCTGGGCGAAGAGCAATGGAGGAGATCTAGCCGTTCTAGTCCTTTTCTGCTTCGCCCTTAGCTCCTTTTTGAGTTTGGTCCTGACGGGCAAACAGCTGCTGTTGAGGCTACCCGAAGAGTTCGAAGGAAACACCGGAGGCTTGGAAATAGCGAGGAAACGCTGTGCGTTGAGACGCGAGGCGCGGACACCGCAGGGAACCCTGAACTGGAGATTTCAGGCCTGAGAAGGCCGCGGCTACTGGAAAACAGAGCGAGTTTCCCAAAATGAGAGATACGGGGGACCAAAGACCTGAATTGCCCTAAGTCTCTAGGAACGGGGGGGTTTGCAGCTTGTACCTACCCCCACCTCCCTTGAAAGGTCGAAGAGCAGAGTCTCTAGCTCCTAAGAAAACTGTAGCAGTGCCCCAGGAGCCCCAACCTCCCCACCCCCACCTTCACCTCCACTGCCACCGCCCTACCCCCATCCCATCCCTTGCCTCCCCCCCATCACCATCCTTCCCCATCCCTATCCCACCTCAACACACATCCACCCCACTCCACCCCCGCCCAAAGTCGGAGGAAGAAGCGATTGCGTTCCCCAGAGCCACCCAATTGGTCGCCATAACTCACACAATAAAGTCTCAGCGCGGTGGTCAGCCTTGCCCTCCGGCGGCGCCTGTGTGGTCTCCGTGCTGGAGCTGGCAGTCTAACCAATTCCAGCTTGGCTCAGGACCAGAGGGGCTGCTGCAGGCTGGGGCAGGCTCCCCTCACGGCAATTGACCTTCACTGGGTCTCAGGGGGTCCTAGTACTGGAGGCAGAAGACGCCTAATTCTCCGGGTAGGCTAGACAAGAGGGCCAAGCCTCAGGGGCTGCAAATTCTACTCCTCAGAAGGTATGGCTGCCCTTCCCGATTCCCTGTTTGTCAGACACGTGTGAACCCGACAGCTGCCTGTGCACGCCCCTGGAACCTCAGAGGTGTGAAAGGCTGCTGGCTGCTTGCCTCAGTGCGCCTGCTTCCCCCTACACCTTGCCAGGTGACTCTGGCTCTTCTGCCTTGCCACCTTCTGTTGGCGGAGTTTGTCCTGCTCTGCCTACTACCTTGGAGTTCCGGTTTGCAGGGTGTATTCGCTAAAGTGACTCCTGGCAAAAGGAATGCAGCCATTGGCCATGACTGTCTACTCAAGCTGCTGGATTCCCTGGCAGCATTCTCCTTGGACCTGGATGGCAACTTCTCTAGGAGCAGAGTTCTTGGGCTGGCAATGGGGACACACACCAGGAGTGGTATGACGCATCCTTCCTGGGCACCAAACTTGGGCAGAGTTCGTGATGACTTCCTCCATGTTTGGTAAACCTCTACTTCCTGGATGTGTCTGCGGCCTAGGACCCAGGACTCCTGCAGGAAGAGGACTTTGCTGCCAGATCCCCCCACCCTGGGGCCTCCCGAGAGGTCCTTTATATGAAAAGGATTGAAAGAGGAGTGGCATTGCTAGACCGCCGCCCTCTCCAGACAAGCCCAGAGGCGCTTGGTTACTGCAAAATGCCTCAGCTGCAATTTAAAGCCGGTAGAAGTAAGCCCGGCCCAGGTAGCCAGTGGAAAACGGGATGGCAAAACCAATCAAGACCAGGAAGGATCCCAAGGGACATTTGGGTAAAGGCACCTTCAGCCCGCTGCCGCCAGCTCCTGAAGCCAGCCCAGAAACTTGTAGTGTCTTCATTTTACTCAACCTGTTTTGGTTCTGCGGCAGCCTCCTCCTTCGCTATCCAACCTTTCGGGTGTTATCATAATACCCTGAAGGGGGGGGAAACGGGTCGGGGGATGTAGGCGGTGCTGAAATGACCGACTTTGAAGAACCTGCAGGCAAAGTTTCGTCCAATCGTCTGAGCCTGTCCTCTTATTCCCGGTTGTAACTAAATACTGTTGCGAGCGCGGCCGAAGCCCTTTGTTGGAGATGTGTGAGCGCAGTCTCTACAGATCGGGCTATGTGGGCTCGCTTCTGAATCTGCAGTCGCCCGACTCTTTCTACTTTTCCAACCTGCGGCCGAATGGCGGCCAGTTGGCCGCGCTTCCTCCCATCTCGTACCCTCGCGGGGCGCTGCCCTGGGCCTCCACTCCCGCCTCGTGCGCCCCCGCGCAGCCTGCTGGCGCCACTGCCTTTGGCGGCTTCTCGCAGCCCTACCTGGCCGGCTCCGGGCCTCTTGGCCTGCAGCCCCCGGGCGCCAAGGACGGACCCGAAGAGCAGGTCAAGTTCTATCCGTCCGAAGCGGCCGCCGGGCCCGAGGAGCGTGGCCGTACGCGGCCGCCCTTCGTCTCCGAATCTGGCCTGGTCCCCTCGGCTGCTGCGCTCAAAGCGGCTAAGTACGACTACGCGGGTGTGGGCCGTGCCGCGCCCGGCTCTGCGACCTTGCTCCAGGGGGCCCCCTGCGCTGCAGGCTTCAAAGACGACACCAAGGGCCTGCTCAACTTGAACATGACAGTGCAGGCGGCGGGCGTCGCCTCTAGCCTGCGACCTTCGCTGCCCGACGGTAAACGGTGCCCACGCTCTCCGGGCTGGTTTGGGCCGGTATGGGAGGTGGGGTGAAGGGGAGCGTTCTAGCGGGAGGGGACCCGCCGGGCTTGGGAGGTGACCGGGAGCCAGCCTGATTGACACAGGTTGGGGGCTGTGTTGCAGGCCTGCCGTGGGGGGTGGCCCCGGGGAGGGCCCGCAAGAAGCGGAAACCGTATACGAAGCAGCAGATTGCCGAGCTGGAGAACGAATTCCTCGTCAACGAATTCATCAACCGACAGAAGCGCAAGGAATTGTCCAACAGGCTGAACCTCAGCGACCAGCAGGTCAAAATCTGGTTCCAGAACCGGCGAATGAAGAAGAAGCGAGTGGTGCTGCGCGAGCAGGCGCTGGGGCTCTATTAGCCGGCGCGTAGCCGCCGCCCGGCCGTGCCTGCCCTCTTGGACGGAGCCCTGGAGTGGCGAGCAGGTGCTGGGACCGGGTCTTCCCCTCGGCTTCTTCTCCGCTGGTTGTGGGTACCCTCTCGCTCAGTCTGCAGCATGAGAAGCCAGTAGGAGATAGGGAGATGAGGCCGGTTTGGCCTCCTCGCTTTCCATTCTCTCTAAGAAGCTTCTGGGGGACGTCTGAGAGTTGAAATGCAAGCTTGGCTGGAGTCACCTGTCCTTGCTCTTGTCTGTGGCATTTGCAACTAGGGCTTACTCTCCAACCCTTGCACTTGGATTTTTCTGCTTCCAGTTGTTCTCATTTCCCCCCTCTCTCTAGCCTTCTCTGCCTTTAGCAAACACCTAGCAAAAGCTCAACATGGACGTGAACATGGAAAGGGCCTCAGGACTCAGCCCCAGGGAAAGGGCTGTGGATACACTTCAGTCTCTTTGCAACCGAAGCCCTTTGTGGCACTGTCAGGATCTCCACTGTTGAGGAAGGAAGGGGCTAGTGCCCCCTCCCGTCTTCCCTGGCCAATGGAGAGGACAAAAGCCGCCCTAGACCTTCAGACTTCAGGGAATGGGGAGGGGAGGGGAAGGATGGCCAGACAAACTCGGAGACACCTTGGAATGTGGGTTGGGCAGGATCCTCCAGCTGGGTGGAAGGGGCTGGACGCTTCCCTAGAGGTGGGATGAGAAAGGCTGGGATTCCAGAGCAAAAGCAATCTCCAGACAAGACTAGCAAAACTCTACTTCTCCCACTTCCTCATATGTGCCTAAACCAGGCCTTCATGCATCCTGTAACTGGACTTCCCATAGCTGAGCTCTTGTGAGGGAGGTTGCTGGACTGTTTTGAGGCCCAGAAGCACAAGGAGGAGGGAAAGTTATCTAGGGGGAGAAAAAGGGAGTAAGCAGGAGGAAGAGGGGCCCGACACTCAGGCTGTAATATAGGTTCTCTCTCAAGGTAGGTCAAGTTGTCCACTTGCCTTTCTCCTCTGGAATTACCTTAACATACCACTGCATAGAGAGGTGAAAACTCCAAGAGAGTCATGGAGTGGGGAAGGAGACCTCTCAGAGGCTCAGCCCCTGGCTGCTGCTCTTGAAGAGAAGAGAGGATCAGAAGCTCCTTTCTCACCCTGTCCACCACCCATCAACTCCAACAAAGGCCCGGCCATTGTGCCCTTTGAGAGACAAATCTGGCTGTGCCAGCTTTACCTTGTGGAGGCTGGGGTTCCTGAATCAAAGATGGAGTTGTTCTGGGTGTGCTAGCTGTATCATCCAGACTTTGTGAGTCCACTGCTCCCCCCAAACTCCCACTATCCCTGCCTCTTTCCCAATCCTCCTGAATTCTAGTGGTTCCCCATCCCTCCCTCAAATCCTAGCAAGATGAGCAATAGCCCAGAGGTTCATGATTCCTTCCCAAAGCCCAGTGATTTCTTTTCAGTGGAGGACCAGGCCCTGTATCTGGGGGTGGGGAGGGGGGGAGGCTCACAGAGAGACTTACACCTCAGCCCAACTGATCTTAGTTTAATTTTATTTTCTGTGCTATAGTTGTCATGAATATTTTGACTTTGTCAAGAACAGTTCCTCGTATATATTAAATTCATAGAAATGTTTTAAGTGGAAATAAATATCCAGGTCCCAGCCACACTGTCAAGGGGCTGATGTTGATTATTGAAAACACTTCAGATTCCCTTCTAATGTTTTTCAGGCCACCAACTTTTTTTTTCCTGCTTGCGGTTTCACCTCGGGTGTTGACTGTTCATTGAGAAAATGGCTTCCAAGGCAGTCAGGAAATGGTGTATAAAAGCCTGTGAACAAAATTTCTATGAAATATCCAAAGGTACTGGAGGGAGACCATGGCAGACTTGGCTTCTCAGCTTGTTGCAGACCGGGGCTTCTGTATTTTACCTAAATTCTCAAACTTTATATGCGTGCTATTATAAGGAGGTGCCAAGATTTGTGGTGCCTCAGATTTCAAAACAAAGCATTTCTCTGCCAAGTTTTGGTCAGGCTTCTCTGGAGCAGCCTATGCCTGTGAAGATTCCTGAGGCACCTCCAAACAGAAGCACCTCAGGCCCCTTTGGGAAATGTGGCCTCAAGACCCTCTAGGCCTTTGGAGCCTCCAGCTCAATCGGGTAAATTCAGAGGCTTGCTAGATACTCACTCCTCCACCAACCCTTCCAGCCCCTAACTGGTGGAAGTGGAAACCAGCTTTTAGCTGAAGGAAAAACAGGCAAGCCGATAAATCTCTAACACTGACATTCTAACTCCCTTCCCTTCCCAGAATTAAATTTGATTTATACATTTTAAATATGTATTTAATCTTTAAAAAAAAAGAATTACACACATGCACACACATTCAATGCACACTCACACACAATGGGAAGGAAAGAAACAAGAGGATACCTAGGCCTTAGAGCTAGAAATGTTTCCCCACCTGGTTGGGCATAGGGAGGCAGTGGCACCCAGGCTCCCAGTCTTGAGTCTGTATTCAGAGATTCGCCTCAAAAACAACTGAACAAAGGCAGAAGCCACACTGAGACCTCCGGTCCAGAGGGCTGGAAAAGGGAGGAAGAAACAGACTTTCTCAGATTCAGGCCCTAACACAACAAATGTGGGCTGTTTTGTTTTGTTTTTTAATATATATCATTAAATCATTATGCTCTATCCCTTTAGTCTAGGATGGGAAGATATTTATGGAGACCACTCCCCAAAGAGAATTAAATTATTCTAAGTGTAAAATCTGATCTGTCGGTTCAGCAGTGTTTTTCAAATGTGTCCCCTTTGCTGATCCACACAAACACAAAGATCATGGTGTTTCATGCCCTAGCTGAAGTGCTAGCAGAGATTTGGAACCATGAGGAAATTGATAAGAAACAAATGTCAGAAATGATGCTGAATTCTGAATGCTCAACATTCCTTCTCAGAAAGATAAATGTGTCCTTGAAATGATACAGTCCATTCGGGCCTCTTGACTATGGAAGAGGTCTTCAAACCAAAAAAGAACGGTTAAATCTGACATACAATTGGTTGCTGGCTTAGAGGGCCGAAGGGGGAAGCTTTTAAGGCCTGGGGGTTCTCCCCGAGGGAAGCTGGCTGGGGAGGCTTCCGGGATGCCGAGGGGTGGAGGAGAAATCCAGAATCGTTGTAAATATTCATGTCTGGCGTTGGGGGAGGGAGATGTGTGTGTGCCCCATCACGCCTCTCCCAGCTGCATCCACCCCCCCCCCAGTGGTGGCGGGGCAAGGCGCCTGTCCGACTGTCCTTGGACAAAGGTGATCTCCCCACATTTTGTCCTCCCGTCGCTTGACTTAAGGAGTCCTTTCCGAAGGCTCTGCGGGGAAGGGACTTGCTCTGGGTGTTTTCCCCCGCTTTTTTCTTCTTTCGTTTCCTAAAAGAGCATAAATAATTAAAGTTTGGCAGGGAGGAAAAGCTTTCTTGCAGAACTGTAGTGGCAATAAATGAAATGACTCAGAATCCCTTCCCCAGTCAGCTTTTACGAGAGCTGCCAGACAGTGTCTGTTCACGTTCTCCAGATACCAGGGGCGCCCTGACAAAGTTAAGGTCAAGTTAGTGTCTTATCTTGGGTGGCTCAAAATCACCGCATCGCGTCTCGGCGCTGCCTGAAAGCTGTCGCTGGTGGAGCTGCTCGCTGCGCCCCGAAGGCCTGGTGTGTTCCCTGCGTTTCGGGTGGGGCCGCCTGGGCAAGGACAAGGCCACAGCGCCGGGGTCTTGACGGTAGGTTCTCCAGCGGAATGCGCGGTCCAGAGGCGGTGGTTTTCACTGGGTTTTCGGGGTGAGGACCAAGCAGGCAGATGGAGCTAAAGGGCGATGCGGTCTGGGTCCGGAAAGAGTGCCCTGGGCTGGGGAGGAGGTGGCGGCCAGCGTCCCCGCAGAGGCTGAGAGGGGCCCTCGTCCCTTTCCCTGTGCACCCGCGCGCGCTGCTGCGGATGACGCACCCTCCCTCAAAGCACGGCTCCCGCCGGAGCCGCCGTCGCCATGTCGTTGAACTTGAATGGTTCGTCCTCTCCATTTCCCTTTTCCGCGGTCAGCAGGCTTCATTTTGGGGGCGGCGGGCTGCCTGCGTCCCACTCCGCGCCGCGAGCAGAGAGAAGGTGTGAGAATTTTTTACACTCCCAGACACAGCAAGACCAGAGTGGTGGCCCCGCCGCTGCCCTGGGTCCTGAGCGATCGCGGGGCCAGTGTGCAGTGTCCGGGGAGCCATTTTAGGAGAGAGATGCAGGGGCGTCGACCAGAGTCTGAAAGGAGAGGCTTGGGGCTAGGATGGAGATGGGGAGGCAGATAAGTGTGCCGGGGGTCTGGGCTGAGAAGGGTGCCAGCTGGAATGTGGGCGGGGGTGCCAGCTGCGGGGAGGGGGCACTCGGGCTGGGCAGTTTGGGGTGGGAAGAAGGCTTGGTACCCTCCAGCCGCCAGAGACCTGTTTGCGCAGTGTTGGGGGAGGGAAGCAGATGCGGGAGGGGGCGGAGGAAAGAGAGAGGAAGGAAGAAAAGGAGGGAGGAGAAAAAGGGAAGGGGGGGACATCAACCAGAAAATAGATATTAGTTCAGACCACCCGCCTTTTCTCTCTGTCTGCACGGTGGGCAGGGAGCATAGCACCAGCACTGCAGCAGCCCGGCGGCTGGCCTGGGGAGGGGACCACAGCGCAGGCAGCACCGCCTGCCCTGGGCAAAGGACTGAGGCCCGGGCCTCAGTGCTGGGTTGCCTGGGCAGGGGAATCCTGGAGACCGGAGCAGGTTCTGCCCTTGTTTCTAGGATTTGGGTTTTGGGAGAAAAGCACCAGCTGTCTCCAAGATGGGAGCCCAGGCCTGGCCTGGACCGGACCCCTGGGCTAGGAGAGGGTTGCAGCAGAGGTAGAGCAAACCCTTGGGGAGGGCAGATGGGGGCCTAAAGAGTCTGCCTCAGAGCTCTGTGGTGCACAGGGGCTCCGGTGGGGAGCCAGGTACCAGCGAGAGCCCTTGAAGAGCCGGGAGATCTCCAAGGGACCTGCGTGATCCTGTAGACCCAAGGGCGCCAGAGGAGTCTGGTGGAGACGCCGCGTGAATGCGCAGGCCTTGGCAGCGCTCCGGTGCAGTGAAGGAACTGGGTGTGAGGCAGACTGGTCTCAGGCCAGGCCTGAAAGCAGAAGGGGTGAGGAGGACAGAGGTACTGGGAATGTGTCCCCCATGGAGGGTAAGCAGGAGGCCCTGCACGGTGTGGGTAGGACTCCAGATTGTTTTGTTCTGCGGAACCCCATCTTTTAGGGAGGCCGGGACCCTGAGGCAGCTCCGGGCAGAGCGCTCTCCTTCCTTTAGTATTGAGATTAGACAGAGAAGCCACAGGGAGAAAGACAGATAGTGACACACAGCTTAGCAGAAAGAAGGTGAGAAGATGGGGGGACACAGTGAGAGAGATAAGGAAGAGAAAGAAAGAAGGAGGGAAAAGGAAAGAAGAGAGGAGAGGGTGAGAGAGGGCAGGAGAGAGAGAGAGGGAGAGAGAGAGAGAGTAATGCCTGAAGAGTGATGAAGGAAGAAGGGAGACAGGAACTGAGAGAGGGACTTGGAAAGGAGGAGAGAGGGAGCAGAGTGTGCATCTGAGGCCCTGGCCTGGGCAAGCGCCTCGGAGGGAGTTGGCGTGGGGTTTGGAGCCAGCACTCACAACCCCGGGGTCAGATCCGGAGAGAGCCAAGTTACTCCGAAGTGAACGCGCTGGTCAGAGAAATATGTAAATCAGGGCTCCTAGCGCCCTGGAGAGTGGCGCAATTGCGCCCCTTGAACAAGAAGCAACAAGCTCCCGGCGGGTGAGCTGCAGAGGGTGTCGGCGTCGCTGGGGAGGGAGCGGCAGTAGGAAAGGGGGTGGGAGTGGGAACCTCACACCCTCTCACCTAGTCCCCAGTGCTGGAGCCGGGGCTCCCCCTCCGCTCGCCGCTTCTCTCCCTTCCCCCTCCCTCCCTCTTCCTCCCCCTCCCTCCTCCTCCCAGCCGGCCTAAGTCCGCGTACTTAAAGCGGCGCGGGCGGGCGAACGCGGGCGGGCGGCCCAGTCGGGCGGTGGCAGATGCGCCCAGCGGTGGCAGCCACTGGCGGAGCGCAGGTGACCGGCCCGCGGCGCAGCCTAGCCAGGGGGCGCCCAGGGAGAGCTGGCGGGAGAGGGAGGCCGAGCCACCCCCGGCGTGCGCTCCTCTCGGCGCCAGGAGCCGTCCCGGGGCGTGTTGGCGAGCGCTGATATAGATATAAGGACATTTCTCTCCATGGCGTCACGTGACATAATTACCACCAGAATCAATCAAGATGAATTGCACGTCAGCGCCCGGTGGGGATTTTTGCTTAGTTGATCCTGGCCCAAGCCTCTTGTGCAATCGATGGCTCAGGTTGGCGGCGCGGGGAGCGGCCCGGGGCTCGCCGGCGTGCGCGCCGCGGAGCCATGAACGACTTTGACGAGTGCGGCCCCAGCGCAGCCAGCATGTACCTGCCCGGCTGCGCCTACTACGTGGCCCCGTCGGACTTCGCTGGCAAGCCGTCGTTCCTTTCGCAACCGTCGTCCTGCCAGATGACTTTCCCCTACTCCTCCAACCTGGCGCCGCACGTCCAGCCCGTGCGCGAGGTGGCCTTCCGCGACTACAGCCTGGAGCGCGCCAAGTGGCCGTACCGCGGCGGCGGCGGCGGCGGCGGCGGCGGGGGCGGCGCGGGGGGCGGCGGCGGCGCGGGGGGCTACGCTCCCTACTACGCGGCGGCGGCGGCCGCGGCGGCCGAGGAGGCGGTCATGCAGCGCGAGCTGCTCCCGCCCGCGGGCCGCCGGCCAGACGTGCTCTTCAAGGCGCCCGAGCCCGTGTGCGGCGCGCCCGGCCCTCCGCACGGCCCGGCGGGCGCCGCCCCCAACTTCTACAGCGCGGTGGGCCGCAACGGCATCCTGCCGCAGGGCTTCGACCAGTTCTACGAGGCGGCGCCCGGGCCCCCGTTCGCCGGGCCGCAGCCCGCGCCGCCGCCCGCGCCGCAGCGGCCCGAGGGCGCCGCCGACAAGGGCGACCCCAAGGCCGGGGCCGGGGCCGGGGCCGGCGGCGGCGGGGGCAGCCCGTGCGCCAAGGCGAGCGCGGGTTCGGAGCCCAAGGGGGCGGCGGACGGCGGCGGCGGCGGCGACGGCGAGGGCCCCCCGGGGGAGGCGGGGGCCGAGAAGAGCGGCGGCGCAGGTAGGCGCGGGGCGCGGGCGCGGCGGGACCGGGGGCGCGGGGGCGGGGGCCTCCCTCGGCCTGCGCCGTTTTATGTGCTACTTTATAAGCATTGGAAGGGGTTTATACATCCTATAAGATTTCCCGGGTCGTTGTAAAGCGTGTTTATGATAGGAAACCAATTTAGGTGGGCTTAAGGTAGACTTCGAGGAGGACGTTAATCGCTGCAGAGCGCTTTCCCCACTGTTTTGGGGAGGGGATGCTGAAGACCAAGGAGGGAAGGAGGGAGGAGAGTTGCAGCCGGTTGGTGACTGCGGACACGGGAGCCTCAGGCTTTGAAGGGAGGGGGTGGGTGATCCTTGCACTGGACTTTATCCAAACCGCTGGCTGACGCGCCACTGGAGTTCAGCAGATGCCCCGGCGGGCGGCGGGCGCGCTCCTCTCTCCCTCTCTCCCTCTGGGTTCCAGTTCAGAGCCTGGCTCGCCCTTCTCTTCCCTACGTCCGTGCCAGGGCGTGTGTGTGTGTGTGTGTGTGTGTGTGTGTGTGTGCGTGTGCGTGTGCGTGTGTGTCCCTGGGCGTGAGCACACGTCCACGCCCGCACTCTCCTGTGCCCGCCCATATATCATCCCCCACGACGCGGGCAGGGCCTTTCAGAGGCGGCAGGGGACGTCCCTAACGGGGCCAGGGCCTGGCCCTCGCTCAGTGGCCCCGGCGGGTGGGTGGGGGCTGGCAGGCAGCGGCCTCACTCACTCCATGGTCTCTTTGGCTTGCAGTGGCCCCCCAGAGGTCCCGGAAAAAGCGCTGTCCGTACACCAAGTACCAGATCCGAGAACTGGAACGGGAGTTTTTCTTTAATGTATACATAAACAAAGAGAAGAGACTCCAACTCTCTCGGATGCTCAACCTCACTGACCGGCAAGTCAAAATCTGGTTCCAGAATCGCAGGATGAAAGAAAAGAAACTGAACAGAGACCGTCTGCAGTATTTCACTGGAAACCCCTTATTTTGAGAGCTCCAGGAAGCGCCCCTCCCCTGAGCCCCACTGGCCCACCCTCCTCCCCAGCAGCCTGCCCTCCGCAGGCCCGATGTCTTTGGGTTTCCTGACGCCTCTTCTCTGTGTGTGGAACTTCACCATTCCTTCCCACGGTCAACTCGGGACCTCCCAGCGACCACTACAGCCTGCGGACGAGGCCGGGGACTTGGCCGAGCGGATCCTAATAAGGGGAAAATGGTAAATGCAAACGTCCCTTTACGATTTTACCGCCAATATGCTGTTGCCCCCCCCTTCCAGTCCTTGTTGGGGACCTGGCGGGATCCGTAGGGAGCTAGGCCGCGAGGTTAGAAGGCGCTGGTGTTTTGTTCTGAGCCTGAGAGGTCCTTTCCTTCCCCCTCGGTGAATGCAGATTATTTAAACTCTGGGAAATGTACCTTTGGCCTGTCATATCAAGGCACGAGTCACTGTCTTTTTTGTGTGTGAATAAATGGTTTCTAGAAAAATGGAGGTTACAGCTTCAATACACTGTATGAACTTTGCTCTGTGATGAAGCTTAGTGCCTGATTAGGATGTCTTAGTGGCCAGAACCCTTTCCCCCAAGCAACTGAAAATCAAGGAAATACTTCTTCACTTTGTAAAAAAGAAAGAGCTTTTCCCTCTTACCCCCTCTAGGCTACACTGGTTTTTTAAAAATCACATCAGTGATAAATTTCTGAATGGATGACTTTAGCCAGCCATGCTGGTGCTGCCTTCTCCAGGCAACGCGAGGCTGGAGCAGCAGGAACCTAAGAAGCTAGTCCCAGCCTCCACCCCTAGTCTAGTGAACTTGGAATTTCTGAAAAGACAAACAGTTTTTAAAAACTGGTTAGAAAATCCAAAATCTGGCTTACAGAGCACAAGGCACCAGGGTTCCTTAAAAGAAATCAAAATTAGAACCCTCCACTGGGGATGAGTGGGAGTTTGAAAGAAGGAAGTTAGTAGGTGGAGAGGCTTTGGGGTCCTTGCTGGTTTCCTAGGGGGCCTGCAGCAGGGATTGGAAGGCCCCCTCCCTGGACTAGGGCCAGGGGCTGCAGACCTGCTTCTCACCACATTTATCGCTTTAAGGTAAAGAATGTGGTGAGGGCTGCACTGCACTTTATGTTGCAGGGCCAGGCCAAGCTGTTTACAAAACCTTGAACTGTCTAGACAACACCATAAAACCCAAAGTTCTAAACAGCTTAATTGGGTTATATTATACACCTTCTGGTGGGCCCAAAAGAGATTTCCGCAATGTGCAATAAACTAGAGAAGTGAGAAAAGCTTCTCTTTCTCTGAAAAGAGTGAAGTGAATCTTATGATTCTTAACCTCTTATAAATCCAAAGTCAAAAGTATAAATCTGTGAGATGCAAAGCAGTTTATGCATCTTCTGAAGAAGTACGCATTTTGAAATGGTAAAATTTTTAAATTGCTAAGGCTTTTGGGGAAAAGGAAAAACATAAGTGCATAAGTGTATGCCTTTGAACTTCCAAAATGTCAAGGTCATCACCTTTAACCTCTCTGAATAATTAGGCGCCTTAAGGTTCTTCTGTGATTTTCAACTGCCACCCACTCTCATACATACATGCTCACATCCAGACCATACACACATTTATGGCCACACAGAATCATATTGGGAGCTTGCCATAAATCTAAGAAAATTCCTAATTTCAGGATCAGTAACCTTAATTTCCCTTCAAACATTTCAGTAATTCAGTAGCAATAGACTTGTTTTTTTAAAATGTTGGTTAAATTAAAATACCTATTAGTTTTCACTACAGCTAGGTTGTGGTGATGGAGATTTTTTTGGGGGGTCTTGGAAAGTGGTCCCTTTTGCTCTAATGAAGAGCTGCAGTTTTAAAAGCAGACACTTGAAAAAGTAAGTTCTGTTCAGAGTTACACCTTTCTTATATTTGAAAACAGTTTGCCACCCCACCAAATAAATTTTGGCACTTTCTAAGATATGAAACAAAAGAAAATATATTTATATTGTTTTTTAAAGCATCCTTCAACCTTTGGTGAAATATGCAATAGAAACAAAGTGGACAATCAAATAATTTCGTTCAGAAGGGGATTCCTTTGTTTGGAATTCTGGGCATGGGTTAACATGTCAATGCCCTAGTAGCATGTTCTTTCTAGGAGCTAAAACCAGGTCTGTTTCATTCTCTCTCCATCTTTTTTTTTTTTAAATGCATCTAAATGTAGTAAGCTTGTGTGCCAGCCACCAGTGGCAAATCCGAACCGAGCGATCGTTTCCCGTTTGCAGGAGCTTAGATAACCACACGAGGGCGCGCTCACGTTCCAGAAGCCGCGTTTGGCCAAGAGGCTGCGTTACCTTATCTTTCCAATACTAGATTCTAACAGGCGATCTTGGCCCGTTAGAAACAGGCGGCAGCTGAGATGTTTGCTGTTTGTTTGATCTAATAAGAAGCCATAAGGTGTAGGAAGTTGTATAGAAACAGAGAAGAAGGGGCAACCAGATTCCTGAAACAGAAGATCGCCTAATCGTTGTCTCCTTATAGCTGTTGCGCAGAATACCTCCGTATATAAACTGATGGTGGATGAGGAGAGATTTTTAAAAGACAAATATGTGTATTTTGAAATATGTCAGAACCATGGTGGATTAATTAAATTAAGGAAAACATTTTTCTTGTTGGTCTGAGCATGGAAAGTCATGTCCTGAGTAGGATCCCTCCTCCCCACCTTCCCAAAACCGCATGCGTCTTGTGAGCTCTTGGCCCGCTGGGGTGATTAAAAGGCTTTGTTTAAAACAGATTAGGATGTTGGCAATTTAGCTGTGTGTGCATTTAGGAATAATGAGATCCACCTAAGAGCGACAGTGTGGTTCTGAGCTAGGAAGTGCCCGGAGCGGTGCTAGCCCCAGACACGGAGGAGCTTGAGGCTGAGGGTCGGGGTGCTGCTCAGGGTCAAGCAACGCAACGACGAGGCAGGCAGTGAGCTCTTTGGGGGGAAATGTTTATACTTCAAGGCATTGTGGACCGGGGATGTATTTGAAGCAAACGGGTGTTTGGTGGGTTTGACAGCCCAAGTCACCCTTCCAAGCTGTCTGCCGGCCTTGACGTGCGGAGTTTGATTTGGGCACCGACCCTCAGAAGTATTTAATTCACTGCGTGTCCTCCGTGCCCCAGCAAAGCCCCTGACACTGGGACGTGCCTGTGTCCCTGTCGGCAGTGTCCTGGTCTGAGGTCCGAAAGAGAGAAAGAGGACAGGACTCCAGGACAGGGGCCGCTCTAAGGGAGGATGGCTGTGCCCTTTTCCCTGAAGTTCATTGTGAAGAGCTGCAGCACGCAGAATTAGCGCTGGTCTCCTAGGCTCCGCAGTCTCTCTCTGTCTCTCTCTGTCTCTCTCTCTCGCCTTGCGAGCCCTGGATCTAAGGCTGGGGCGCCTGTCTGCTGGCTGCCTTCGGGAGTTGGCGTGGGCTTCCCGGGAGTCTGGGGTTCCAGGACTCCCAGCGAGGCGCCAGCGAGAGTCCCGGGTGTTCCCCGCGGGCATCCCGGGCTCTGCCTGTCTGGCCAAGAGTCCAGCTTAGCTATTGCGAAGCAACCTTCTCTGGAGCCTAAGCAGGGTTTCTATCTATGTGGGGTGAGAACCCCCTCCCCAGATGTCGTTGTGTTGCTCTGTAGGCGGCCCCAGCAGTGGTGCGGGGGCCCCTTGGCCTTGGCTGGCAGTCGCCTCGGACTGTGTCTGCTCAGCGGTCGGCGGCTCCTTTCCTCTGGCAACGCCCAACAAGGGCCTGATAAAGACCAGAGGATCAGAACAGGACCTCTGGAGGCCAAAGACCCAGCCCCCCTCACCTATCCTGAGCCCGTGGGGTTCTCAGATGGTGGCCGTGGATCCTGAGGCGCCAGGATCTCAGATTCTGAAGTGGAGGGAAAATGCGTGAAGTAGGAGTCTTTTGTGTCTGTACAGAAAAAGGCTCTTCGGCCGCTGGCCCTTTTGCACGTCTCCGTAGACACCTTATTGCCTCGGAGGTAGCACCCTCCCCTATTTGTTCGCTCAATTTCTTTTCACCCTGGCTGGGTGCTGTATGGTGCAACCCGGAGGGGCGCCCTGCGGGGGAAGGATTTTATTTGTTCCCAAGAGTGACATAGCCCAGAGTCGCATCCAGACTCCAATTCAGGGTGACTCTAGGAGCACCCCAGGTCCTCTCACACCCAGGGCCTCCACTCTTCTTCCTGAGACAGGCGGGTGCAGATGCAAGCTACTTTTTGATTACAGAGGCTAATTTCTTGCTTAGGCGACCCCTTTAATTTTTGTCTGGAAAGAACTGTACCAGGAAGAAAGTGGCCTTGGTACAAATGTGGTTATTCATCTCCTTTGTAATACAATTTGATTTATTATTAATGGTAAATGCTCCAGCTGATCTAAAGATGATCGAAAACAGCTACTACATTAAGTACTCTAAGCAAAATAAGGGTTGGCCTTTAAAGTCACTGTCTTTTGATTCTGTTTGTACCATCTCTGCCTTAAGCTCTTAAGGCACACTTTCCATCCTTCTCTGTCCTGCTCATTCTCTTAAATTAGTTCTATTTTGCTTAATTTTTAATAACAAAAATCTGTAAAAAAAATTTACCATCTCTGGCCCTGATGAACCGATCTGAAAGCCAAAATTTGAAATACAAAAAAAGGAATTTTGTAAGGATAGATTTAAAATTATATCTGACAAGCACTCTCCCCCCCCATCCTGTGAATGAAGACTATTTAAACCTTAATCCGTGTGGGGTGACTTTGAGCCCAAAGTCACAGGGAGCTGAAATAGGCCCCCAAATACAGACGGCAGATCCCGCCTGCCCTGGCTCACTGAGGACCTACCAGCTTCCACAAGGAATTGCTTGTTTTTAGCCTGGATGTTTTCTTCATGTATAAATAAAGATTATGAAAGGGCATTTGATGGGCATAAAATTCCTGATTAGATTGAACAGTCTTGCCTCACTTGAGATAGGGAAAAGTGGGCAACCGATTTCTAGGCAGCTCTCCTGGCTGAGATGTAAAAGAACGCGAATGGTGGAGCGCCAGGCTGGCGTCGTCAGGGCTCCTGCCGATAGTGAGTGCGGCGGGCACTTTGTCGAGCCCTGGGCACTCCACTATTAGCTGTGGCTCAAAACAAGATTTCCACAATGTGAGAAAAGAAATTTTGGTGCACTGATTAGTGGCTGCTGGCTTTGAACGGGATCTTAGCAACCTAGAGTCAAAAGTTGTGTGTGGTTTTTTCCCCCTGCCTTCCTCAACCCCCACCCTCAAGCTCAAAAATAGCCACCCCTGTGGAAAGGTAATGTTTAAACCTCCAACTAAGCCAGGGTGCTGCAGCCTGAGCAGTTAGAGGCGCCAGGCTTTTAACCTGACAATGATGTTGTATTTGAACAGCTGCGTAAAGGTTTAAAAGGTCTGTCTCATTGCCACCGCAGAGTTTTTTAAAAGGGGTTATTGTTTGGGCGAGGGCACTGAGAGGGGACAAGCGTATTGGTCTCAAGGCTGAAAATAACGTTCAGTGCCTGTTTTCACCAGGCCAGGGGAAATTCCTTCCGGGGAGGGGGCACAAAGGATTTGTTGGGAAATGTTTTTTGTGAAGGAGCATGTGGGCTACTGGGTTCCCCCAGAATGCAGAAGCGCTTTCATGAGCGTCGGACCCCAAAGAAATGTTCTGCTGAGGCGGAAACCCAATTTACCCACAAGTTCAGTCTCTGGGCCTGAAATCCAAGGCCAGCCCATTCCTGGGCAAGTGAGGGGAGAAGAGAGTCCAGATGCCTTCCCGTTCAGAGAACTGGTTCATGGTCAGTTTCCGGGGCCGTTTTATTTTCTTGGCTGCCGTGAAGGGTACCCGGAAGGCCAGAGGACGGCTCCTTCGAACTGGCAGGGCCCCTGGCCCTGGGCAAGACTTTGGAAATCAAGGTTAAAGCTCCCCGCTGCTGTCCAGAGGCCGGGGCTTCCGCAGGGCGGCTCACCCGCCTGCAACCAGAGAAGGAGGGAGGAAGTTGTTCAAGTTTCTCATAAAACAGTTTCCATGGTGGTAGTGGTGGTGGTTGTTCTTTAATGAGCTGGACCACAACCCCACACCATATCTTCTTTATAGAACTTTTCCTCACCAGAAAAAACAGAGGACTAAGAGTCCCCCACCTCCTTCTCCTCTTACTCAAGCAAAACCTTGTCAAATAATTTTAAGGATTGTCCAAAACTATAAAACTCAACTTCTGACAAAAGTATTGCTTTTAATATTTGACAATTTGTGTTAAAACAAAAATTGACCTTCTTGGTTAGTAGCGACAGGGAAAAATCAATAGTATAATTTTCAATAATTCATAAAGCGAATGCCATTATGCTAAATCTTAACTATTAATCTTATCCTTTACAAAGTCTCGATTGATTTGTTAATAAAATATCTTCCCGTGTGTGGCAACAGCGGGTATAACTCTTTAAAAACCTTCAGAAGCAAGAAAATTACCAAGTAGCCCAAGAATGTAGATGAGAATTTTATTGATCGCCCTGATTCTTCTTAATATGTATTAATAAATTCCACAACCTTTTGTACCTTGCACTTGTCAGAAACCAATGCTTTTACAAAATCCATAAAAGGAAAACATATTTTTCTTCGTAGAAGAACCAAGTGACACCTTTGCATTTCTCTCCCTCCTGCCTGGCCCAGTCACTTCCTAAAACTTCTGGAGTCTGAGGGTCAGAGTTTTCCCCTATGCTTCCAAAAATTATTTTCTTTCTCCGTTTCTTTCTCTCTGCCTTCTATTATCGGGGGTGGGGAAGGAAATTTTGGTTTAATCCTCCCTCTGGGAGTCGGAGGGAGGCTTTGGCGGATAGTGAACCGCTGGCGAAGGATTGTCTCCCGGCTGAATGCTCCCCGCGGCCCGGCCCCCGCAAAGGTCAGGGTGTGGTTCTCTGAGCGCCGAAGGCTCTTGGAACTGGCGGGGGCGCGGAGGGGCTCCGAGTAGGGGCGGCGGGGCTGGGAGAGGAGACCGCGGGGCCCGGCCTGTCCTCCGGGCTGCGGGGCCGACTAGCTGCGTGGCCTCTCGGCCCTCGCGGCCCTTTACGCCTCCGCTTCCTGGGACACCTTGGCCGCGTCTTTCGCGGCGTAGGCTCTTGCCTTGGAACCCCTAGCGTGGGATGTCTCAGGACCAGGGGAATCCGACTCACCTTCCCGGCTTCCCAGTACTAAAATCACCAGCCCGCGCCCCCATTCCCTGCCCCGGACCCGGCCCTCTCGGGCGCGTTCTGCCTGGCTGTGTGCAGGGAAATGCTTCTGTGTGTGCTGGCGCCACGGCGCTCTGGCTTCCCTCCCTGCGCGTGTCCTCCCGGACGCCCCGCCGACCAAGCCTTTCCTTCCGCCGGCGGGGCCGATTGCTAGGGCGGGGGGCGCGCGTGGGGCAGGGAGGCCGAGCGAGCCCCGGGGAGGCGGGCGGGCGCGCGGCGGAGAGCTCTGGGCCGGTTGTCTCCAGCGCGCACTATCGCCGGCGCGTAGTAGATGTCGCTGTTGTCCGTGCTTACGCGGCCGGCCGGCCGGGCTCTGGAGCACGTGACCTGCGAGGAGGCTGCGGCTCAAGGCCATTTTCAAATCTCATTGGCTTGGTTGTCATGTGGTCGGCAGAGGCATCCACAATTACACGGGGAATGTTTTCCTAGAGATGTCAGCCTACAAAGGACACAATCTCTCTTCTTCAAATTCCTCCCCAAAATGTCCTTTCCCAACAGCTCTCCTGCTGCTAATACTTTTTTAGTAGATTCCTTGATCAGTGCCTGCAGGAGTGACAGTTTTTATTCGAGCAGCGCCAGCATGTACATGCCACCACCTAGCGCAGACATGGGGACCTATGGAATGCAAACCTGTGGACTGCTCCCGTCTCTGGCCAAAAGAGAAGTGAACCACCAAAATATGGGTATGAATGTGCATCCTTATATACCTCAAGTAGACAGTTGGACAGACCCGAACAGATCTTGTCGAATAGAGCAACCTGTTACACAGCAAGTCCCCACTTGCTCCTTCACCACCAACATTAAAGAAGAATCTAATTGCTGCATGTATTCTGATAAGCGCAACAAACTCATTTCTGCCGAGGTCCCTTCGTACCAGAGGCTGGTCCCTGAGTCCTGTCCCGTTGAGAACCCCGAGGTTCCTGTCCCTGGATATTTTAGACTGAGTCAGACCTACGCCACCGGGAAAACCCAAGAGTACAATAACAGCCCCGAAGGCAGCTCCACTGTCATGCTCCAGCTCAACCCTCGTGGCGCGGCCAAGCCGCAGCTCTCGGCTGCCCAGCTGCAGATGGAAAAGAAGATGAACGAGACCGCGAGCGGCCAGGAGCCCACCAAAGTCTCCCAGGTGGAGAGCCCCGAGGCCAAAGGCGGCCTTTCCGAAGAGAGGAGCTGCCTGGCCGAGGTCTCCGTATCCAGTCCTGAAGTGCAGGAGAAGGAAAGCAAAGGTCGGTATGGGCAGAGTTGCCACCCCAGCGGGGCGCGCAGTCCGGGAACCGGCGGAGAGGGAGCGCTCGGGTGCCCAGCGCAGAGCCCAGGCAGCCGAGACGGGTGCCCGACTTGGCAGGTGCTGCTTTGCCCAGCTTTTTGAGGGGAGATCTCAGTCTTGAGATGGTCCCCCGCTTCTCTCCTGCTGCCCTGGCCGTCCCGGGCCCCACACTGATGGCGACTGGGAAGAGGAAAGGCTTGCTGGGTTTATTTTTCCTGAACTAAAGCTGAAATGCAACAAAAGAGGGAAAAGAGACCTGCGGCTCATGGACAGGGCCCCAAGCCTCCTTCCCCTTGGTCAGATTTGCAGTCCTAGTTTTGCCTGGCACACAGTGATCGGTTTAAGGCAGTCCAAGGCACCGTGTTTGTGTCTGAGTGTATGCACCCACCCCGCATCCTGCGAGCTTGGGGGAACTAGATGGCCGAGATGGCCGGGCCATTGGGAGCTCGGGTAGGGGAACAGGTCTCCCTGCCTTTGCAGGGCTAGGTAACCTTGGCTTTGTCTGGGGAAAGTGTCGCAGGCTTTGCAATCGTCTACGAAGAGGGCAAAGGAAGAAGGAGGAGAATGCAACTGCATAACCCACTTTGCAAGACCAGCCTTAGGGCTGGACTGAGGCAGAGAGACAGGAATCTGCATTTTTGAGAGGGAACCCCATCCCCTGAGCCTCTCCCATGGCCAGAGGTGGGCCACCTTAGGGGTTACATCGCTGGGGAATGCTTTTGTGTGGACACAGAAGGCATGAGAATTCAGGAAATTCTGGCGGAATGCAACAATGCCTAGGCAGGGTGGAGAAGGTATCCTTGCTTCCTTATTTATTTTTTTGAGAGAGAATAATGTACCTACAAACCTGGCTTTTGGGCTCCCTGCTTGCCTAGGAGTGGTGGGGAAGGAGCAGCAAACTTGGGGACCTGAGGCTGCAGTGGGGTTGCTAGGCTTGTAAACCAGGTTGTGGCTTCATTCACTCCGCCCTGTCATAAGCTGACCACTTAGAAGGTTACTGGGGAGCTCCTAGAAAGTTTACCATTATACTTATGTTTTGTGCAAGTCAGAAAGTTCTGTGTGTATGTGTGTGTGTCAGAGAGAGACAGAGAGAGAGAGAGAGAGAGACTGAGAGAGAGAGAGAGACCCCTGATGAGTACCTCCTATTCTGTCACTTTGGGCATTTCTAATTTGGCATCAATTGAAAAGCCCTTCCAGGACCCATCTCTGTAATGTTTAATACCAGCATTGCCCAAAGTGGCCTGCTTGCCGCTAGGGTCATGGCCAAGGGTATATTTGAACAAACTGAGAGAAAAAAATCTTGATTTTTTTCTTCTTCCTTTAATTTTGTTAGAGGAAATCAAGTCTGATACTCCAACCAGCAATTGGCTCACTGCAAAGAGTGGCAGAAAGAAGAGGTGCCCTTACACTAAGCACCAAACGCTGGAATTAGAGAAAGAGTTCTTGTTCAATATGTACCTCACCCGCGAGCGCCGCCTAGAGATCAGTAAGAGCGTTAACCTCACCGACAGGCAGGTCAAGATTTGGTTTCAAAACCGCCGAATGAAACTCAAGAAGATGAGCCGAGAGAACCGGATCCGAGAACTGACCGCCAACCTCACCTTTTCTTAGGTCCGAGGCCGGTGGGAGGCCAGGATCGGAGAGGGGGCACCGCGTTCCAGGGCCTGGTGCTGGAGGACTGGGAAGGCGGAGACAAAACCTTCATTGCTCTTTGTTTTTTGTTTTGTTTGGTTTGGTTTTCCTGTTAGAATGTGACTTTGGGGTCATTCTGTTCGTGCTGCAAGTGATCTGTAATCCCTGAGTATATATATATATTAAAAAAACTTAGCACGTGTAATTTATTATTTTTTCATCGTAATGCAGGGTAACTATTACTGCGCATATTCATTTGGGTCTTAACTTATTGGAAATGTAGAGCATCCATCTAACCATCCATCCATACTTCCAGCAATGTGACGTTTTCATGTCTTTCTGAACACAAAAGTTCTCTGTGTGTGGTTAGTCCATGAACTCATGGTATTTTGAATACATCCAGTACTTTTAAATTACACATATATATATATTTAAAAAATTAAGAAAACCCACAAGCTTTGGGGGGAGGGGGACTAAAAAGCACATTACAATGTATCTTTTCACAAATGAACTTAGCAATTGTGCTTGGTGAGATGGAATATTGACGATTTATGCCTTGTAGCCTTTCCCTTGTGGTGCATCTGTGGTTTGGTAGAAGTACAACAGCAACCTGTCCTTTCTGTGCATGTTCTGGTCGCATGTATAATGCAATAAACTCTGGAAACGAGTTCGTTCCCTCTGCTTTCTCAAATGGAAATATGTTATGATGGAATGAAAGCCTTTGAAGAGGTTCTCTGCTGGTCAAACTGCCAGTTTGGGGCAGTCGGGTGGGGGAGTGGTAGAGGGCAAGAAAAGGGAGATGGAGAGAAAAGCTGGAGGAGGCCCAGGATGATGTTGGAATTTGGCAGTGGTTGAGGGGAAGAGGGGTAATAGTCCAGCCTGGGTGTACAGTTTTCATAACTGGTTAGACGTGAGTTTTCTCTCCTCTTTCAGCCCCCAATCACAGTGACATAATTGTACCCTCAATGGGTGTGAGTTTCTCTCTAGTTGGAGCCTGGTAAGTAAGCCTGTACCCAAAGCCGCTTTTCCCTCTCAGTACCCCATATGTGTGTTTTCTTCTCTTTGGTTTTAGTTACATTATTTTTAATGCTTTCAGCGAGCTCTTGGTGACTTCTGGCTGGGGAGCCATCATCAGGGGCTAGGTTGAAACTAGTCTTGCCCACCTGGAAGCTGCCGGGCCTTCATTACAGCAGCAAGGACAAGCAGCAATTTAGCACTACACCGGATCCAATTTTCCCTCCCTTTGCTCATCCCCACCCCTATCCCAAGTGCAAGACAGCCAGACCCCAGCGAGCCCATGGATAGGTGAGTTTTCCTAACCCACTTTGCCTTGGTTTCCTTATGGAGGGATTTTTCTGTTGTCATTACCTTTTAGTGGCCCACACAAGTTTTTTTCAAATGAAAAGATTCTCCCCAGCCAAACCTCATACTATTTAATTACAAAATGCAGATGGCCGCTGCATCCCAGAGGGAAGAAAATGCAGAAAAGCTAACTGAAAGAGAATTTGCAAGCCAATGTGTCTTCCTATGAAGTCCAATGTTCCATTTACAGCCCAGGCTTGGGAATTTCCCACCAGGTTCTGCAGTATCCCCACCAGAGAGCCCAGATTTATCTGATACTGCCAGAGCAAAGGAGGAAAAGCTTTGGGAGGGGGCACTGACAGAGGATTTGTTGCCCTGGTCCTGCCTGCAGTTTCAAGGGTCTCCAGTAGCTTCAAGGAGTTTCATGAAATAGGTTCTTTTCAGCCCCCACTCTGACCTAAGAACCATCCAAAAGGCTCTCTGAGCCTCAGAGTCTCGTCCAGGGAGACTTTGGGACACTCAGTATTAGCCGGTTTTAAACTTCCTCCCCTTTGGGAGGAACCTTCCCAAATTCCAGGACGGAAGCCTTCAGGGTTGTCATTTTCTGGGGATGGGTGAGAGAAGGATCTCAATCAGTGCTAGGCTGTGAAGACTGGAATAGTTTTGCCTCAGACTTTCGTTGGTTGGACAAAAAAGGAGGATAATTTTACTTCGCCATTTTCTCCCAGCGATGTGGGGAGCGCCATTAGTTGTTGAGAGGGGGCCTTGTCAAGGAGGGAAACCTGTGCTGCAGGAATGGGCAGTCCCTCTGAAACAAAATCAGAAGGCTTTTGGTGAAGGCAATCAATCAGGCCATAAGCAGCCATTTACCCCCTTTCTTTCCGGGGCCGGAGGTGGGCTGGGAGCCCTCCAAGGGTGCTGGGCAACTTGTAGAGCAAGGAATATGCCCTCGGCCGCCGCCGGCGCCCGGCCGCTTTTGTCTCGACTCCCAGCCGGGCTTCAGAGACTTTGTACCATGGATTTGGGAGTGACAATGGGCATTTCCTTCAGATTCAAGGCTGCCCGGCCTTACCTCTGGAGACAAGGGAGAAAAATTGGAAAGGGAGTGGCCGTAGGACCTGGCCATTCGTATTTTTCAGACATCTGGGCACTCTACTTGGAGGCCTCCAAGGCGCAGGGCGAGGAGCGCAGCGGTCCTGAGGGTGCAGGCTTGGCTCCAGCAGGCCTCACTGAGGCAGGGCCAGGGCGGCGGGGGGCGGCGGCCCGCGCTAGCGTTTGGGTTCTCGCCTCTGTGAGGTGTTCTCTTCCAGGGCCTCCCCAGCAGCCCGGAGAAGGCGAGGCACCCGGGGCACTGTCCGCGCCTGCCGGCCGGCCCTTCCGAGGGCAACGCGGCCACCGCCGCCGCGCCCGGCTGGGCCCGGCCGAGAGCCAACAACCCTCCCCGGTCACCCGCGGGCCGCCGCGTGTGCCCAGCCTCACGTCGAGGGTGTGTGGCCGCGCGGGCGTGTGTGAGTGTGTAGGGGGAGGGGGCCCTCGGAGCTGCTCCATCCGTCCGTTTTATTAGGGACACATTAATCTATAATCAAATACACCTCATAAAATTTTTATTGAAAGGCATAATATCATTACAGAGGTCTTCCACCTGTTTTAAACAACACGACAAGCTGTGAGAGCGTGTGCGAGGGTACGTGTGGGGAGGGGGGTTCGGAACGGGGAGCGAGGCGAGGGGACCGCAGCTTCCTCTGGGCGCCAGGGGGCCGCCCCTACCGCCGCCCGCCTGCTCCGGGCCGCCCGGCCCGCGCCCGCCGCTGCTCGGGCCCCGAGCGGGCATCCGGTGCGCCCTGGGCGCGCGGCCCGGAGCGCCGAGCAGGGGAGCGGGCGCCGGGGTCGAGCCCGCGGGACCCAGGGCGGCAAGAGGAGACGAACAAATAGTCCCGGCGCCTCCTCCGGCTGCCGCCGGGCCTGTGTTCCCAGCCAGCGCCGGGCGGGCTGGGCCGGGCCGGGCCAAGCGGACTCCCGGACCTGGCCCTGCGGGCTCTAATTGCGGCGCTTATGTTGATGATTTTTTTTTTTTAAATCACAGCAGCCCCCAGTTTAGCGGACTGATTTACTCCCGGTATTGGTAAATATGATCACGTGGGCCGCGCGACCAATGGTGGAGGCTGCAGCCTGCGAACTAGTCGGCGGCTCGGGCGCCGGCGGGGAGCGGCTCGGCGGCGGGCAGTGTAACCTTGGGTGGGAGCGCGCGGCGCCTCAAAATGTCCTCCAGTGGCACCCTCAGCAACTACTACGTGGACTCGCTCATAGGTCATGAGGGCGACGAGGTTTTCGCCGCGCGCTTCGGGCCGCCGGGGCCAGGCGCGCAGGGCCGGCCTGCAGGTGTGGCCGACGGCCCGGCCGGCGCCGCCGCCGAGTTCACCTCGTGTAGTTTTGCCCCCAAATCGGCCGTGTTCTCTGCCTCGTGGTCCGCGGTGCCCGCCCAACCCCCGGCGGCGGCGGCGATGAGCGGCCTCTACCACCCGTACGTGCCCCCGCCGCCCCTGGCCGCCGCCGCCTCCGAGCCCGGCCGCTATGTGCGCTCCTGGATGGAGCCGCTGCCCGGCTTCCCCGGTGGCGCGAGCGGCGGCGGCGGCGGCGGCAGCGGCGGAGGAGGAGGCGGCGGCCCGGGCCCCGGTCCCAGCCCCGGCCCCGGAGGCCCAGCCAACGGGCGCCACTACGGGATTAAGCCTGAAACCGGAGCGGCCCCGGCCCCGGCCCCCGCCGCAGCCTCCACCTCCTCCTCTACTTCCTCGTCCTCCTCCTCCAAACGGACTGAGTGCTCTGCGGCCCGGGAGTCCCAGGGGAGCGGCGGCACCGAGTTCTCGTGCAACTCGTTCCTGCGGGACAAGGCGGCCGCGGCGGCGGGGGGAACCGGGCCCGGGGCGGGGATCCGGCCCGGGCCTGGGGCGGGCGGCTCCTCGGAGCCCTCGGCTTGCAGCGATCACCCAAGCCCGGGCTGCCCGCTGAAGGAGGAGGAGAAGCAGCATCCGCAGGCTCCGCAGCAGCAACTTGACCCAAGTAAGTGCAAAAGAAATTGCCCCCTGATTTATTGCTGAAACCTGTAAGGCTCGAATGTGCAAAACTGATAGTTTTACTAACCTATAAAAACGTCTAGACGCCTACCCAAGCCTAGGCGAGCAACACGCATCCATAAAAAACCTTCCCATAACCACCTACCCTGGGTGCGCGGTTTGTACGGTAAACAGAGCGCGGGCATTAAGGCTTTTTATGATAATTCCCCCCAAGTTGTGAAAAGCGGCCATCCTTAGTGAAATTAATTTAACGACCTGTCTTCCCCACCCTGTCCTCTTTCCCTGCTTCCCCTCCACCCCTCACTCCCCTTCTGCAACCCCCCCTCTTCATAGACAACCCCGCAGCGAACTGGATCCACGCTCGCTCCACCCGGAAAAAGCGCTGTCCCTACACCAAATACCAGACGCTTGAGCTGGAGAAGGAATTCCTCTTCAACATGTACCTCACCCGGGACCGGCGCTACGAGGTGGCCAGGATTCTGAACCTCACAGAGAGACAGGTCAAAATATGGTTCCAGAACCGTAGGATGAAAATGAAAAAGATGAGCAAGGAGAAATGCCCCAAAGGAGACTGACCCAGAGCACGACCTGCAGGAGCGCTCAGAAGAGGCAGCAGGGGTTTTTCTTTGTGGGTGCTTGATTTCCAGAAACTCTGCAGCGACTCAGACTTTTTTTTTTTTTTCTTTATTAGGTAGAAGTGACTGTGTGGTTGGTCTCTGTGAGGTATTTGGGGGACTCTGTATTTGCTCGCTTATGGCTTATGTGTCGGAGAAACCAGGTGGCTTTGGGGTTTCGCCTATCCCACTCCTTCCCTTTCCTGCTCCATTGATCCCTTAGGAAATGCTATATTTTGTGAATGCACGCCGTCTTAAGGAGCCCTCTCCTGTGTAAATGTCTCCTATGTTTCTGAAAAGTGCTGTAGTTTAGTCCCCCACTCCTCAGCGCTGCCCCAACAGGGCCAAGCGGAACCCCAATTCTGGGAATCTGAAGGCAGAGGGAGACTGTGGACACCCCTGCCGCTTGCCCAGGCCGAAGCCCAGCCGGGTGGGCCAAGGGTTACAAAAGCCCCCTTTCCTCAGAGACCCGGCCGGCCTTCCACCGAGACCTCAAGTGAGGCCTAGAGAGGAACCCAGGGCCTCGGGTGGGTTGTGGTTTGTCCTGAGCACGTTGGAGGAGCGGCTTTCTCCCCGGGAGCGCTGGGATCCTGTGGGCAGCCTGGTGGTGGCCCTCCTGGTTCCTGCCTGAGGACCAGTTGTAAATGTTACCGCTTCCTACCAATAAATGCTGACCTGATCAAATGGAGCCCAGACGCTGGCCCTAAAGTTGTGTGCGTACTCTGTCTTTCTGCAAAATATCCTCCTGGTGACTTTTCCCTTGTTCCTTGGTGGGGAGACATTGTTAAACACTCGGGACCCATCTACCTGGCAGGTCTCTCTAATGTACTTCGGAGCCTCCCTTTGTGCGGGCAGACCTGGCCCCAAGCACAGCCCCTGGTGGTGTTGGGCTCTTGGTGCCTCCCGTATTTGGTGCCAGTGCCTCGGTGAACTCTGTGCCCTGGTCTCAGGGCCAGCCAGGCGGCAGCACTCAGTGGAGCAGGCGGAGCCCAGGAACCAGGCACCCCCTTTTGCTATCTATGGCTTCAGCACACCACACCCCGTGCCTTCCAGGGCTCTCGGCTCAGGCTCACGGAGCCTCAGCTACCAAGTTGAGTCTCCAAACAAGGGAAAGGCCAACCCGCACTCTGGCGTAACACTCGGTCTCGGTGTGGGGCTGGCTGGCTGGCTGGGGAGATCGGAGCTGGTTAGCTGTGAGCTTCCACCCTTCCCCAGGAGCCCCAGAGTGACCTAGCGGTTCAAAAACGGTCAAGACACTCCTTCTGGCCGGCCACCCTCAGCTCACCGCCCCCTTCCCTCCACCCAGCTTCTGTGTATGTTTAGCCCCCAGCTTGGCCCTCTGAGGTCCACATTCAGAGGCTAAAATGAAGGTCATTGTAAGCGAGGGTTCAGGCGGAGCACAGCCTTTGCGGGCCCAGAGGAGGCGGTGGCGCCGGTGGGCCTGGGCTGGGCGGAAGGCGGGGGAGGTGGCAGAGATCTTGGGGATCCTGATGAAAGAGGGGACTCGAAGAAAAAGCAGAGGGGGGCTGGGACGGTAAGCCAAGGCCCAGATCCGGCAGAAGGTGCTGCATACCCCTGCTCCTGCGGCAGGCCTGATACCTAGAGCACTTTGAAAACAGGAAGAGCCAAGGTGTCATAAAGCCATCGAGCCGGCGAGACGTCTGGGGGTAATGAGTTTACAACAGGCCAGGCGCTTTGCTTTGAAACCATCTCATTTTGATGTTTGTGAGAGGAAAGGAAAAATGCAGACAAAACTGGGTCTTAAAATCTGGACAATAAAATATAAACAAGACTGCGTTGGACGAAGAAGGCAGGGGCTTGGGAGCCCTGAGTGAAGTGTGAATACCTAGGAAATAAAGTGAGAAGTGGGAAGGAGGCAATGTAATTCTAATTTTTTTTTAAAAGTAGTCTGTTAGGTGTAGCCTACAGCAGTTGGTGGCTCCTTATATTTTCACTCTGGCCACGTCTAGCTGATTTGTTAACAAAACATAACACAATAAAACACCCGGTTATTTGAAATAGATTACTGATGTTGGGCAATTTATTCAGGCTAAAGTCTCCCAGAAATGTGGTCGGTGGGAAAAATGAAGCTATGTGCTTTTTCACAAAAAAAATCTGGCCCTCCAAACTTCACTACAAAACTACTGGAATTTATATCTATTCACTTATTAAATACAGTCGTTAATGCCTGAACTGCCTGAAAGCATTTTTGATAATTAGAAAAAGATATTAAGCAAGCAAGAAACACCTAAGCTGATTTTATAGTCTTTGCTTAAAAAAATGCCACTACAATGCTCAGTCAATTCGGTTCAGTCTGTGACTTTTCACATAAAAATTTAAAATCTCATTTATTTTAGAAATTTGAATGGACGCAAACCCAGTGGGGACTTTCCAAACAGTCATTTGGAGATCTGGTGAAAAGCTTTTAATTTAGCTTCAATCCCCCCAAATTGCCCAACTAAATGGACCTAAGATATTAAAAAGTAAAAAGAGCAAATATTTATAATTCAACGCCAAAAGATAACAGATAAGTATGTTTGACTTCTGTAATTTCTTAGTTGTGGAAAAGCCTCTTGGCAATTTTTTTTTTTTTTTTTTGGTGTTGAGGATCGAACTCAGGGCCTTGTGCTTACAAGGCAAGTGCTCTAATCGCTGATCTGAATCCCCAGTCCCAGGCAATTGATATTTAAAAAGTTGTGATTTTTGTTAAATCTAGTCTGTCCTATAATTGTGTGTAAAAGGTACAGCTGAGCTATTACAAAATGGGAACTTACAGTGTCTGGCAAAAGAAAGGTTGGAGCGCTTGGCAAAGACACTGCTGGAAGCTCTTGGGAACACAAACGAGAATATCCTTAGCACTCAGGAGCCTCCGTTTGCTGTACTTGACTTGTTGACAATCAAAGAGATGAACCATTATTAGTGTCAGCAGTCCAAGCCCCAGTCAAATTGAAGCAGAAGATTAGAGTTGGTTTGAGACGAATAAAAAAGAAGTTAAACTCCAATCCGCTCGAATTGGTGTTTGGCCACTAGAGAGCGCTGTTGCTCCACTTTCTGATCTCGTAAAGCAGGCTTTGCGGCCGAGGAAGGTTTTGATTAAAAATATTTACAATCTTATTTTTAATCTCAAATTAGGATAAATTTAACCAAAAATAAACAGTGTGCACCGTGAAATTCTCCAGCCATGGTTTTTAGGCATAAGATTTTTGCTCAGTCAGAATTTCAGAAAATTTGGACTATAGACATAGCTGAAACTATAAAACGTTATGGTAAATTAATGCATTCTATCAAAACGGAAACGTGTAAAAGCATAGATCTTTATTCACGAAGTGAATTGCTCTCTCTTTCTGTTCAGATTATAAACAACGCTTAAATAAATTTTAAAAAGTGTTTTGTCCCGAAAGGAAATGTTGGGTTGTAATGTTTTCTAAATTAGGCCTGAGTGTGTAGAAATGCATTTTTGTAGTGTTCCTGTCCCCTCCGCACCACCCCTACATACCTCAGGAATCCCTCAGTTCTAAAAAGTGCCTTGTGTCATTGAGGTTTGGGTTCTTCTGGTTTTTTCCCCATTCCACTCGCAAACCCATTCATTTATCCAAGGTTCCAACATACACACATGCACACACCTACACACACACACACACACACACCCGAAACAGTGAAATAAAAACGCACAAATACAAAGTTAAGTCAAAGTTTTATTAAAAATAATAATCTTGGGGCTGGGGATTTAGCTCAGTGGTTAGTGTTTGCCTCGCAAGCATGAGGCCCTGAGTTTGATTCCCGGTACCAAAAAAAAAAAAATCTTTTAATTAGGTATTTATGAGATTGACATACAAATTCTTAGTGTCAGAATCAGTTCACTCTCCTTCGAATTTACAGGAAACTGGCCATTATCATCGCCGGGACAAAACAAAAACAAAAACAAAACCCCAAATTAGAAAAACAGCCTTGCCCTTCAACCACCCATGTAACAAAAGACTTCTACGCTCTTGACTAGTTTAAAATTTCAGTAAACATGCCGTTATCATGTCCAGGTTCACTAACAATCCGTTTACCTTCATTTCCAGCCATTCTCTGTAGAAATATTTATTATCTTGCTATGCCTTTCAATCTCGACCTTATTATTTCCATTTGTAAAAATGATATTCAGACCCAGACTGACCTCAGGATCATGCTCACACAGGCTAGGCCAACCAACACGGAATGCGAAATGCGGGGTAGTTGAAATCGCTGGCCTGCCGAGTTTCTGAGGTTTTTGAGGCCGTCTGGGATTTTTCAGAAATTTGCATTTGGCATGGAGTGTTTTAGCTGGAGCACGGAGGGGGGCGTGACTTCGAGGTCTGTTCTCAAGGCCAGTGGGCCTGGTGTCCTCACAATACTGGATTATCCCAAGGGGAGAGGGACTCAGCACCCAGAAAACCTAAGAAAAAGGCCGAGTTGGGGGTGAGGCGCGGGACACCATACACAGACAACAGAGATTCACTACATTTATTAGACATTAAAGGGAGAGGGAAGGGGAATAGAAGTGTTGCGTGGTGTAAACCCAGCCATCTTAGAAAGAGCCGCTAAAAGCAGGAAAACCCTGCGGATTCACGTTTGTCTTCCCCACCATCTCTTGCTCATCGCTTACGTCCTTTTTCTTTTCTTTTATGGAAATTAGTAATTTCAAATTGAGGCCCTCGCGCACCCCAGGCTGTCATTGCACAGGCTTGGCGGATGAACTAAAATCCTGGACAGAGCGCGGTCCCCTGCAGGTGCGTGGAACCGGCGCTACCCGAGCGCTGGCCCGGGGGCTCGAAGGGGACTAGAGGGAAACTCGCCGGTGCCGCCTCCGCGCTCCACCCGGGGCCGCACCTGGTCCAGGTCCAGGGTGCGCCGCGTCCTGCCCAGGAAACGCGCCAGCCCGGCCCGCGTCCTTCTTCCCGCCCGGGAGCAGGTCTGCCTCTCTCGTATTTACTCCCTCGGCAATGCTAATGCCCCTGCCCACATTCTCCAGCCTCCTCCCTGCGCCTCCCACTGACGTCTATCAAGGGTGAAATGATGGAAACTATATTCATAGGCATGATTTCCATTAAGTATCAATTAACCTGGGAGCCTCAGCCAGGCATGCAGTGCGTCAAGGGTAAATGTACATCTCATTTCCACAAGGCCCGCTCGGCTGGAAAAGAAGGACTCTGATTCGATTTGATAACGCCGGAATTCGGGGCCACGCTTGTGGCTTTTTCATCAAACCACTCAGACCCCGTTTCACACGCAGGGTCCTGGTCCGCGGAGCTGGCTTCTCCAAGTTTCTCGGGCTGCGCCCCGCGTGTTCAGAAACGCAAAAGCTACGGCCAATCTGCGCCGAGCTGTTCAGGGGGCTCGGGAGGGAGTCGTTTACTCGGCGGCCTCCTGGGAGTGGCCTCCCTGCCGCCCCCAGTTTGCAGCTCCGCCGCGCCCCCTCCCCGCCGGCCGCATCCCGCACTCTCCGCCCGGGCCGCCGAGCCCTTGGCAGTGCGGCTTTATGGGCCCCCTTTAAGGCCGGCGGAGGCATCTCCGGGGCGGCGTGAGGCGTCCCGTCGGACGAATCCCTCCGCGCGGTTATCTCGCTCCCATCTCGCTCCCTCTGCTCGCAGTGGCGGGGCGCGAAAATGCCTCGCCGGCGCGCACCGGGGCGGCAGCCTCGGCGGGGCCGGCGGGAGGGGGTCGCGGGGGGGCGGGGGGAGAGGCCGCAGCGGGCAGAGGGCCGTTTTTCATTTCCCTGCAGGGCGGGGATTTGCGCACCGTAGCCACAGTGTCCCCCGTGGGCCGGCGCACTTTTTTTCTTGTCCCGGTGCGCTGGGGCCGCCCGGCCGTGAGAGGAAACAGTGGAGGCGGCGGGGAGGGTCACCCGGGGCGTCGGCAATTAGACTGCGGCCGGCCGGCGCGCGCCGGGAGAGGCCGGGAGGGCGCGGCGCGCGGGGGCTGGGCGAGGCCCCGCGGCCCGCGAGGGAGGCGGCGCGAGGCCCAGGCGGGCGCGGGCGCCGGGCATGAGCGCCCAGTAGTCGAGCGCCCGGGCGGCCGGGCCTCAGAGGCGACGCGCGCGGCGTGCGGGCGGCGGCAACGACGTGGCCCGGCGGCCCCAGCGGCGCGAGCGGCCGCCCCAGAGGCCCCCGCGGCAGTGCGGCCGAGCCCGGGCGCGCTCCCCGCTGCTCCGCGGCCGCCGTCGCCCCGATGAGTTCGTACTTCGTGAACCCGCTGTACTCCAAGTACAAGGCGGCGGCCGCGGCGGCGGCGGCGGCGGCGGCGGGCGAGGCCATCAATCCTACTTACTACGACTGTCACTTCGCGCCCGAGGCCGGCGGCCGCCACGCCGCCGCCCTGCAGCTCTATGGCAACAGCGCCGCCGGCTTCCCGCACGCGCCCCCGCAGGCGCACGCGCACCCGCACCCGTCTCCGCCGCCAGTGGGGCCCGGGTGCGGCGGTGGGGGCGGCCCGGGGCCCGGCCAGGACTACTTCCACCCCGGCGGGGGCAGCCCGGCCGCAGCCTACCAGGCCGCCCCACCTCCTCCGCATCCTCCGCCTCCCCCCTGCGGCGGGATTGCCTGTCACGGGGAGCCCGCGAAGTTTTACGGATACGATAACTTACAGAGACAGCCGATTTTTACGACCCAGCAAGAGGCCGAGCTGGTACAATATCCTGACTGTAAATCGTCCAGTGGTAATATTGGCGAGGACCCAGACCACTTAAATCAGAGCGCGTCTCCTTCTCAAATGTTTCCCTGGATGAGACCACAAGGTTGGGATGCATTTTTTTTTTTTTGTAAGAGGGGAGAAGGGGAGAAATCTGCTTTCATCTCACGTTCTAGCTTTAAAACTCCCTTTCCCTCTCCCCCTCCTTTTCCTTCTTGTGTAGCCACAGTGGCGCTTGTTCATAAGGTAATAGAGACTTTTTTTTTAAAAAGTAGAAACCATGTAGAGATGATGGGAACAGAATAATTGTGAAGACCTTGTCTGCTTCTCTTACTTCATATATATATACATATATATTTTATCCTTAGGCCAGTTCCTGGTCCTGAAACCTGCAGCCAGCAATATGCAGAGACATCATCACATTTTTAAGAAACGTTGATTTCCCCTTTTTTTGTTTGTTTTAATCAGCAGCTCCGGGTAGACGAAGAGGAAGACAAACCTACAGTCGCTTCCAAACCCTAGAGCTGGAAAAGGAATTCCTTTTTAACCCTTATCTGACCAGGAAGAGAAGAATCGAGGTTTCCCACGCCCTAGCCCTCACGGAGAGACAGGTAAAAATCTGGTTCCAGAACAGGAGAATGAAATGGAAAAAGGAGAACAACAAGGACAAATTTCCCGTTTCCCGGCAGGAGGCGAAGGACGGGGAAACCAAAAAGGAAGTTCAGGCGCTGGAGGAAGACAGAGCTGAAGGCCCTGCAAATTAACTTCTACCTTTAAATTTTTACCACAGACAATTAAAACTAATGATCAACATATGCTGGTGGACACCACCTATTTTCTTTTCGGAAAGGACCTTACCTGTGTTTCAAGCTACCTTCATGTCACTGCTCTTGAGGTTTCTACGCTTTGAGAGGGATTTGGGTGTTTAAAAAAGTTTCTAGTATGGCACAGAAGCAGTCCTTGCGCTGTCCTGTGAAAGGGTAATTTGATACTGACCTTGTAGCTATATTTTTATAATGGTAGTTTTTAATGTCTGAGCTGGTGATTTGTCTCAACAACGTAAACTTCCTAATGATTAGCACTAAATAATTGAATATAAAATGCTTTATTGATTATACAAGTGCACTTGAACATTTTAAATCTTTTCTTTATGGTGAGTAAATTAAAAGAAGTCTATTAATTTTTTTAAAAATTATGCCTGCAGAATACTTTATATTATTTGATTAAAATGTATTATTTATGGTTTTTCTTTTATCTTTTATAATGAATGGTTTGGGTGTCTTTTGTTTACTCCTAAAAGGTTCCTTTGAGTATTTTGCAAATGTAATATGTCAGGGAAAAACGTCTGGGCCAAATATTGGAAAAGCACATGTTAGCTGAGGAGTGAAAGCATAGTCCAGGCTCTGTTCTGCAGTTTCCTTATACTGCAAGAAAGTGTTGGGCCAGTGACAAGTTTCCGGATAATGTCAAAGTTGACATTTTATCATTGCAGTCAATTACAAATCACAGCAATTAATCTAGAGTGGATGATACTTGAAAAACCAATTACAAGATTTTCAATTTTACTTTAGCAAGTCACCTTGCTTTCATTTTGAATCTTGCTTGTAATCGCCTGAAATCGCTAGGTTTCTGTGCCAGTTGCCACTGTGATTTTATGGCGTAGGTGCCATATTTGTATTCCTTCGCTCTGTTCGCTCTGTTCTCTCTGTTCACATGCTCCTTTTAAGCCAACTTGCTGTGTGCGTCTCCGATGTGGGTTGGTACGTCCTCTGCCCTTCTTCAGGCAAGGTATGGCCTCACATATTTGAAACAAGCCCTGAGAGCAAATGCAGAAGTCTCCAGTGTAAACAGCCGCTCCAGAACATACTTAGCTCCTTAATAAAGAAATGAATCTCTTTCTAGAGCTAATGTCTTTGAGTGCGCCGCAAATACCCCTTTTCCTGAGTCCTGAACAATGGCCAGGACTCACACGAAGGCAGAGCCTTACTCAAAGCTTCTGTTTGATGAGATGGGTGGGAGTAACACACTTTCCATACAGTTAAAAAAAAAAATCTGAACGTGGGAGATACTCCTTCCTGAGAAAGCTGGTTATGCTGTGCTATCCATGCTTCATCTTGTTCTAAATAATCCTGCTAAAATACTGTGAAAGTTTTGACCTTCACAGAGGACTAAGGTTGTAGCTCAGTGGGGGATGACCCCTGAGTCCAGGTTATACCACAGTTTAATTCCACTGAGTCCCCATTGATGCCAGGGTTTGGCATTTGTTGTTAACAAGATACCCATTTTCCCATTGGAGGCTGCTCTTGCAGCTGCCATTTTACCGGGGAGGGAGAGGAAAGAGGGGAGGAAGGGAAGAAATTCAAGGAAAGTAACATTTTTCCCTAAAAAATAGAAAGTACCTTTATTAGACATTGGAAACCGTTTATAGCTACATTTATTTTTAAAGACACATTTTTAAATTCCAGATTGTTTTTAACTGAACAGGCTAGAAAAGAGGATTCTTTAGGGGTTTTGTTTGAGACAGGGTTTCACTCTGTGGTCCAGGCTGGCCTAATATGCCTGCCTCAGCCTCCTAAATGCTGGGATTACGGGTGTGAGCCACCACGCCTAGCTGATTCTTTACTTTTGAGCCAGCCTCACCCTCTTAGGTGTTGGGTGTTGGTAAAATGTTTCCCTGCCATTTCATGGACCTGAAAAATGTCGGCATTGGCTGAGTCGGAGACAAAGCAGCGCTTGGCTTTCTACCCAGGGAGAGGCCATGGCTGTGACATTTGTCAACCTAAGCCAGAAAAGACAATTTTAAGTCATGGGCGGCGAGGCTTAAACATTTGCAGGAGAGGAGACAGCTGCACACGCATGCTGGGTTTGGGGACATTTTGCTCTGTGCACTTCCTGAGACTGCTGTTGGCTGGTACAGGATGCCTACGGGTGAGAGCACAGCTAGGGAATAGCTCCGGGCAAAAACTGTTTGAAGGCTAGTGCTGGCTACATTCCAGTTGCCCTGGATGTAAGGGAATCCTGTTTATTAGCAAAACTTGCTGTTTGCCACTCAAGAATGCACTCAAATACAAATTTCACAGCTTCTGATTTTGCAACACTCAGGTGAGGTACACAGTGCGTGGGTGGATGTGGAAATCCAGGAAGGAAGTGAAGGGAAAATGTCATTTCCCCCGGCATTCAGTGCTGCTCTGGAAAGGTGCTGTCTGCCCCCCGCCCAGCCCCCTAAACCATGGTAAAACCGTAACTTGTGTACAGAAAATTACTGTTACAATAACTGCTGTATTTGAGAATATGAATTTTTATATACATTCACATGCAGAAAGTGTTGGTTATAAATGTAGATATCTATGTTTCCTTTTGTAGTTAGGAAACAGCATAGATTTGTCTTTAAATAAAGACCTTGAAGAGTTACACATCTCACAAACACATTCAACCACCTTCTGTTTTAACAATGACTAGACATCCCCACCCCCATCAGGGTATCTGCAGCAGCAGATGACTAGCAGTGGAGGAGCACACAAGATGCCTTCCTAATTGGCTCAGATCTGTACACATACAAGTATTTCGTGCATCGTGCCAACAAGCAAACATTTTTGCTGCAGAAATTTGCATAAACCTTCAGAGTACCCTTTGTAAACCTGGCAGCGGTCTTTTTTTTTTTTTCCCTACCCTGAACTGCAGCAGCCTGCCTAGAGACGGTCTGCCTTTAAGCTGCCTTTAAACAGTTTAAAGATATTTTGGGACCCTCCAATGTTAACATTGATGGAAAGAGCCAAGCCTTTGGCATGACTTAGGCTGTCTGTTTGCAAGGATCAGAAAGACACAAAAGAGCGAGTGGACCTCAATGGTTTCTAAAGGAGTCAGTTCAGGGATGCCATTTTGTAAACTTCCACAAGGATCAATACATTGCTTACCTCTGCACAGGGGAAAAAGTGCAAATATGGCCGCCCTTTCAAAAGTGCAGAGCCTCTTTCCAGCCCTCATTTGCCAAGATGAAAAGAAGGGTCACAAAGCTTCGCTTGTATTTGAGCAGAAAGGGAGAAGACAAAGCGGCAAATTGACTGAGATTATTTCTCCAAAAATTTTAGAATTGAATAAGCTCTTAGTTCTAAGTGTACAGACTGTATATAGCTCCAAGTGTACAGTGTTGCAGGCTTGGGAGGGCCCAATAACTTGCCACATTTGCTTGTCTAGTATATTTTTATTGTACAATGCAGAGATGTTGCTATTTCACATCCAAGGTTATGTCCTCTGTTTTCTTGGTGTTGGCTGAATCCTTGGGCCCTGGGGTGGGCAGGGGAAAAGAGTGAACATCTCAATGGACCTGGCTACTGCTCTGGTTCCCGCCACCAAAATTAGGGCCCACTGCCATTTCTTAGAAAGAAAATGACTTTTGCTGACAGATGGCAACAGAAATCCTTTAATAAAAATATCCAAGGTCATCGGAACTTTCTCATGGGCTACAAATGACTGCTCCAGAGGATGCTGTGCCATTTCCTGCTGAAGTCCCCATCCACTTAGGAATTTACTGGGAGCGAATATGCTAACAGCAGAGAACTCATACACAGATATCGGATGGAAACTCTTACAAGCATATTGCTAGAAGCCCCCCAGGTGGTCGTTATCTCTTTCGGACTGGTACTGAAGGCTGTGTGGCCAAGGCCAGGAGAAGAATGCTGGAGACCAGCAAAGACATTTACTTTCAGGTGTCCCCAGGATAGGTCCTATAATAAGGAGATGCGATATTTGCCTCTGAGGAAGAGTTCCTTTTTTTCTAGGCTGATTTTGGGGAGTCACTGTCTTTCTGAACAAATGGAATCCCTCTCTTCAGCATTCCCTTGAGAAGGCTCTTCAATGGAAAAACATTTAGGATGCAAGCTGAGAAGGGAGAACTAGAATTAAATTCTGTAAAACTGATGATTGTTCTTAGAAGGGACCTAAAGAGAGGGGTGTCCCTGGGGATCCAGAAAGATTACTTCTTTAACCCCAGAGCATTCAGGAGGATGTTTCTGTGGAGATAAAGACCAGGCGGTGGGCGCTCAAAATGGTATTTTGGGGAGTATTTTGACAAGTTCCTAAAACCATTTCAGGCCTCTGGTCTGGATGGTGACTCTCCTACCTCAGAAACTCCTAGGAAATGGGCGGGACTTCAATATACCTTGGAGCAGAGCAACCGGAGAGTGTGCTTTCTTGGCCTGCACAGCCCAGAATTTCTGGGCAAGATCGCTGGGATTGCCTTGCCCGAGATGAGAGGGTAAAAACCGAAAGTGCTTGGCTGCCCTTCCCCACCAGCCTTTTTTATGAGCGGAGGGGAGGAGAAGCGGAGGAACCCACGTAGGGGGCGACAAGGGGTGGGGGAGGTGTCGGGTACAACCCGGCCAGCGCCCGAGCAGTACTCGAACCCACGACCTCGACGCTGAGGCCCAACCGCACAGAGGTTTTGAGTGAAATTGGAAAAAAAAAATTCTTAAGAAAGGAGAGAGAGATAGGGAGGGAGGGAGGGAGAGAGAAAGAGCGAGAGAGAGCGAGGGCGAGAGACAGAGAGAGAGAGACTGGGAGACAGAAAGGAGGCAGTGAGAAGAGAGGGAAAGAGAGAAGGGAGAGGAGGAGGGAAGAGCGACCGGAGGAGAAAGGGAGGGAGGGAGAGAGAGAGAAGAAAAAACATGGCGCTTGCGAGCTGTATGTGCAAAATCCGCAAGGAATTGCAGTAAATTCCTTTTTGTTTGAAGAAAATTTACAACTTGGTAATAGACCTTTTTATGACCTATTTGCGGTCGTCATTGGCTGCGGCTGGTCATGTGCAGGCGCCGCTCGCCTTCACGGCCTTTTTCCTGATTTCCCAGGCGAATTTCCCCCCGCATTCTGCTTTCCCAGAGCCTCACCCCCTCTTTTTCTAACCTTTGTCTCTGCAGAGGTGGGCTCCGGCAGCCGGCTGCGGGCTTCCGGGGGCACCGCGGCCTCGGCTGCCGCCCGCCGCCCGCCCCGGCCGCGCCGCAGCCGCCTCCGGGCCGGCGGGGAGCCCGGCGGGGGAGCCGGGAAGAACCCGGGGCACCGAGACCCCGCCGGGCTAAGACCGCCCGCGGACGAGCCGCCTGCCCGGTGCGGGCAGCCGCGGTCCTTCTGCACCATGAGCCGGTCCCCGCCGCCGGGAGGGCGCGCAGCCGGGCAGCGCCTAATGGATTACAGCAGCCGCCCGGGCCGACCGCCGCCTCCAGCTCGGCAGCCTGCGGTAAGAGTCGCCCCTTCGGCGCCCAGCGCTGCCAAGGGGGTCGGGGGTGCCCGCCGCCTTGTGGACTCCGGGAAGCAAGGCCTGGCCCCCCACGCTTCCCTGGGACCCGGGGGTCGCTATCTGCTCCCGGGGCCCCTAATCGCTCCATCCCAGGATGTCCCCTGGGGCTCGGGGTGGGGTCCTGCAGGGTTTAGAAGTGGAAAGGGGAAGTGCAGTTTCCTCCGGAGATCGTGAGGGGTGGGGAGCAGCAGCCCAGGGCCCTACTGCCAAATGGAGAGCCCCTCGATCCCTCCCTGGGAAGAAGGGTGTACAGATGGTGCCTGGCCATCTCGGCTTTGCTGGGCGTGAGGAGTCAATAAAGGCACCCTGTAATACAGGACAGTGGTTTGGCAGTTTGTCTCTGGTCAGAGGTACCCGAGAGGCTAACAGGTGTTTTGTTTTGTTTTGCTGAGGTTAGGGCTTCTGGGTGGGGGTGGGGTGATTTCTGTGTACCCACTAAGTGTTTGGTTTTTGAATCTAGGCTTTGGTGAATGAATGATGCTGGCTGATTTCTAGGGTTTATGGTTCATTGGGCCTCGTGCGTAAGATGAAATGTTAAATATTTTAAAATGTTTCTCTACTGTTTTGGAGGGAGAGTTTTTGTAATTATTCAAGATAGGTTTCTCACACATCTGATAGATGATCTGTCCGGTGAATTTGGATTATTTTATGTCACAAAACGAATACATGTTTTGGCAAGTAATAGTTTCAGAAAATCTGGTGCAGTTCTTAGGATAAACCCAGCAGACATTTCAGAAATGCGAAGCATTTCTAAGTTCAAACATTGCGTGTGTTTTTCATTTGCCAGAATAGGAAGAATAGATGTTTTCTGCTTTTTAACTATATTGGGTATTTTTTAACCTACTAATAAATATTATACATTTCCCGCTATACTTCAAAATTAACTGAACCAAAACATGCATTTTTAAAAACCTTTGCTGAAAAAGGTTTTTTTCCCAACTGATTTTGAGTGGCACTTGAGGATGCAGTCCTTCACCAACGCATTGTGAAATATGAAAACCTTCAGACAATCTGCCGCATTGCGTATGGAGCTGACCTGCGCATGGCGGCGTGTCCTCCACAAAGCATCTAGCGGCAAATCCTAACTTATTGTTCACCCAGATATTACAGGTTAACAATATTAGCCGTAAAAGCGTCTTTGAACAATAAATGACACATTTATAGATAGGTGTTTTACCAATTAACGATAGAATCACATTCGTTTCAAAATGGAGGGCCACAGTATGTGGCCAGGTGACTATCTGCAGAATCGTCAGGGGTCGCTAACCTCTGATCACTTACAAATGGGAAACTCTTGAGTGATATTTTTCATTTAGGGCGTCTATTTTGTAATTATTTCCTTACTGCGTAATGATGGCGTTGAGCTCTCTCAGTACACAGCATTTCCTGTTGAAAAGCAGGCCCCTTAACCAGGTTGTAGGCCTTGCTGGGGACAGCTCTGGATCTGTGGGAGCCCCGAGGTCCACAGGGGCAGGAGTGGTGGTGGTGGTGGACTTGTGGTTCTGATCGCTGAGGTGTAGGTCCAGAGCTTCCATCACTTTTCTCTGGGTTCGGATGGTTCAGTGGCTCAAGTGACTAAGAACCTGGGTGGGCTGCAGTGATACCATGGGGAGATACAGAGAACTAAGGGGCTCTTTGTAAGCCTTGTAGCAGCAAGAAGAGGTTACTGGAAAGAAATGGTCAGTTGCATCTAGAGGGATAAATAATCAGTGAATCACATTTGAATTCAGGCCATTTAGTACAGGAAGAAACTAGTTAAGACTGTTGTCACTGCCGGAATTGTCCCCTTTGTCTCTGTTAACCCTACCAAAACAAAAAAACAGAAAAAAGGAAACGAAATAAAAAAGTACTGTGGGAGCTGAGAGGCCCGGAAGTGTAAATAAATCCCAGAGTTCTTGCCAGAACCTCTGACCATTTATAGATCAGGGAGCCAATAGCCTGTCTCCGGGCCTTGGTATCTACGGGTCAAACTCTGAGCTGGGCTTGAGATCTCTGGATGGATCAGGAAAAAGACCAAAGCTTGATATTCCAAATGTGGTCAAGTACAAGGGCTGAAAACCAAGTGTGTTCCCCGGTTAGATGTTCTTGCAAATAAATATATTTCTCCAGAGTTCTGTTCTCTGAGCCTGTGAGACAGAAGAAATAGGAACAAAGACAGTATTTCACCCTGGGCTGGCAGGCAGCTGTTAGAGGTATTTACGGCCTTGCCGCAATGCGGCGGCCAGGCAGGGTATGTGGGGGCACCGGAAGCTAAGGACCCGGAATTCCGATTTGAATCCAATCTAGGGCTTTTTCGGAAATGATGTAAACAGATACCGTCTTTTTAGGAACTGGTGTCTTAAACTTGGTCCTGCAGAATGAGGGAGAAATTGTACTCTCTGGACGATGTGTGGTTTTCCTCGCCTTGATGGACGTAGGACTCAGGGGAAGCAAGTGTCCTATAGATGTGAAATACCTGATCCAAATGGCAACTCTGAGAGTATTCATTGGCAACATGGAGATTTTGTTGGTTAGTTGGAACAAGACTAGCGAAACAGAGCAGTTAAGGCTTTTCATACAGGTTTTCCTGAAATGGAAAAGTGCACTCCCTCCCTCTTTCAGATGGGGCTACCAAGCCCATCTGCAGCCAAGCCCAGGAGTAGTGTTCGGTGCTGCGCGGTGCAGAGCCCTGCAAGACGGGTCACCCTGGCGCATGTGCAGTGAGGCCACCCCCCCCACTCAGCAAGGGACGGGGGAGGGGGCGAGGGGACTCTGTGCAAGGAGATAGAACCGGAGCTCTCCGTTACTCCTACCTCCCTCCATATTGGCCACTCTCCTTTCCTTTATTCCAGTCTTCCGTCTAAATATAGGCAAATATCTCTGCCCTTGATTGCATTATTTTCGATCATGCCTTACCACCCCACCCCAATTTAAATCTGTGGGTTAGAGACAGACTGCAAATACGAGCTAGTGGCCAAAGGGGGGAAAGCTTTCCAGGAACTAGCAGATTGTATATGTGTATGTGTATGTATATGTGTATGTATATGTGTATGTATATCCCTCGGCGAACTGTATAGATTTTTCAGCCTGGTGCGTTTGCTTTGGGAAAAGGCCTTTCCTCCTGGCGCCCGTTCAGATCTCCAAATTCAGGCCTATCCTTCGGGCCGAGCGTTCCCGGATCTTGTTACACCAGCGCAGCACCGTTGAGGGCTCAGGGGCCAGCGGCGCTGCGGAGAGCAGTCAAATAAATAAACGGACAAAGTGGAGGGACTTTGCGCCTGGGCTCGCGTAATGAATGAAGGGTGCGCGCTTCTGGCCACCAGCCTGTTTGTTGTGTGTCCCGGGCGAAGGGAGCGTGGGAGGCGGCCTCAGCGTCCTCTCCACTCCTTCCAGCTGCCCCCGGGGACAAGGTCGCATAGGTCTTGGCGCAGGGAGACCTCCGCCTGCCCAGGGAAGCGCCTGACCTCGGGTTTCCGGGGCTGGCGTGCTCTCCTCGCTTGGCTGTCTGGCGCCATGTCCAGGAGGAGGCGCTGTAGGACAAGCGTCTCGCCTGCCGCAGCAACGCGGCCCTGGCCCCGGACGCGAGCGGGCGGGGCCCGGGAGGAAATAGGAGCCGCCCCGCTCTCCGTCCCCACCCCCCTCCACCCCTCCCCGCCTCTTCCACCCCTCTCTCCACTGGGCCTTGGGAGAGGGTCGGCGGTGCTGTGCCCATCCTCAGGGGTCGCTTCTCCCGACGGGCAGAGGAGGCAGCTCCAAGGACCCGGAGCCTGAAGGCCGCGTGGGTCGGGGGCGGGATGAGGCCATTTCGTTTCCTTCGCCTTCCCAGAGGGGGCGCGATTTCTGCGCGCTGTGCTTAGTAGGATCCGGTGGAATCGAGCTGTTCCCAATCTGCGGGTCTTAAACCCCACCCCCACCCACCCCACCCCCGCACGGAACTGCTCTTCCTGCCTCCAGAGTCCTGGTCCCCAGAATCCGCAGACTTGAAAAGCAAAGTGTGCAGCCCCTCTAGCAGGCAGATGGGCCTCGCTCACCCTTCTTCACTTAGAACCAGGACCTGGGTCCTAGGACTCCTTCGGACCTGCTAAGAGCCTGAGCAATGCGCCCCCCCCACCCTTTTCCTCTTGAAAACTATGCAGATATGCATGTCTCTTCTCTGCACCATCCACATACCCTTCTACCACTTAGCTCATTTTAGGCCTTACATGGGCCCCTCGGGCCTTTCTTGCACCAGAGGTGACGCCCAAATTCAACAACGGGCTCTGACCCCAAATCCCACTAATCTGTTGTCTCCTAACAAATGAGAGGGACTTTCGCTCCCTCCTGTCCCCACTCAAGGGCAATGAGTCTAGGGAAGGCCTGCACCCAAATCTCTTTGTCTATAAAGCAAGTATCTGGCTCTCAGGTCAGACCTACCGAATCAGAATGTCCAGGTATAGTACCCAGAGAACCTGCATTCTGACACCCCATCCCCAGGCCATTTAGGATGCACACAGTTTGTGGAGGGTCTCCTGCTTGGTTCTGTGTTGCTTTCCTTCTCTGCCTCTACAGATGGGTATTCCCTAGAGCTCCTGGGGCTCCATCCATTATTTTTTTTCTTTTTATTTCTTCACAGTCACTGCCCCCCCATCTCAAAGACAGCAGGTTCTGTGTTTACACTGCCTTAGGATCTAATCCATATTCTACCACTTAGGCAAATAGAACAAACACCATAGACCCGTTTCCTCCTTTGAAAAGGAGGGATGAGTGCCTTACCAGGTCCCTCTTAGGATTTTCACTTACATTGCACTGTGTTGGGCACTAACTGCTTTACATACATTAACTCAGTAGTTAAGTATTTCTAATGGTATTTTGGGACATAAGAATTCAATACATGTTTCTCATTACTACCCCCATTTTATGCTTAGCAATCAGGCCTAGACTTTTGCAGCCAAAAGAGACCTGGATCACTCATCAAATCCTTGAATTCTACTGAGGGCAGAAGAGGTTTGGCCACACAGGAAGTACTGCACCCAGGAGGACATAGTTCTGGGACCTAACCTGTAGTGGTGGGCCTCATAGGCCCTGGTCTCTTGGGTCTCAGTGTCTAGTACCTAATATATCTGGGCTACCCCCAGGAGGAAAGCGCTCCTAGCACCTTGGTTAAAGTGGCACACAGGCTGGTTTTTAACTCTTGCAGAGGACTCGAGGTCTTTTTTTTGTTTGTTTGTTTTGTTTGTTTGTTTTTTGTGTGTGGTACAGGGAATCGAACTCAGGCCCTTGTGCTTGCAAGGCAAGCACTCTAATCACTGAGCTAAATCCCCAGCCCCTCGAGGTCTTTTTTGAGAGCAGGCCCTACCTTCCTCATCACTACCCTGTCCTATCAGGCACACCTCCAGGATGGCTGTTCCTCTTGTTCTTCTGCTGCCCCAGGGCAAGGACCATCTTCAATCTCTTGAAATCTAAGCAGGGTTGGGAAGCAAAAGGCCAATAGGCAACAGCAGAGGAAGCTAGGGAGCCCACCCCGCTCCCATCCCTTAATCTGCTTATGCCCTATGGGTCAGAGTTGATGCCAAAGTATGTCTTGGAGAGATTTTACTCCTCAAAATCTCATCTGATTCTTTGAAAGTATATCTTTTTTGAACAGTTGTGTAAATATACTCTAGGCTACACACATGTGCACATCCCTTGGAACCAGGTTTCACTTCCTTCGCTCTGGCTTCCACTACTTTGGCCTATTGACTTTTTCTATCATGGCCTCCATAGCCCTTGGCCAAGCTGCTTTTCTTGATTTAACTAGGAGTCCATGTGAGTCAGATTTTTCTCTGACAACCCAGTCTTTTTAGCCGTCAGCTGTGTTAGGCAGAGTTCTGCCCACAGCCTAGAGTGGTGGCACTATAACCGTCCCCCTCCACGCACAACTCCTGTGCCACCTAACCCTAATTCTCCTTAATTTAAGTGGCTACCTTAGCTCCTCCCTTTCTTCAGACAGCTGGAAGCTTTCTGGCCCCTGTGGCCCTGATTGAGTCAAACATCCTATCTGAAGGCTGGGGTTGGGGGCAGGAGGGCATCTCATATCCTGCCATTGCCCTTTTTATCTGACATCACCTTTCACCCAAAGATCTCCAAACTAGACCTCCAATGAGTGAGTGTGTTGTGGGGGAAAGGGAAGAAAAGTGTGTTTTCAATTCTAGAGTATAGTGCCAGGAATATGTACTTTTCTTTCCTGATCAGGATCCCTTGCTCACCTGCTCAGCACTTCTCTGACTCTAACCCCAGTCTGGTGTCCAAGCACCAGCTCTGGGCACTCTTACTCCATCTGTCTTTGGCCAGGAAGCTCATCCAAAGCCCCATCCACATCTATCCCACACTCCCAAGCGGTGTGAAACTAAGGGGAAGGGCATGGAAAAAAAGGGGTGATAGAGGGTGAGAATGATAAAGTATATTATGAGCTTGTACAATCTGCTGAAATGAAACCCATTAATCTATATAGCCAATGAAAATGAGTGAAAATACATAAAGATAAAGGTCTTGAAACCAAATAAGTAAGAGAAGAGGCAAGAGACCATTTAATAGTCAATATCAAACTAGGAGTGATGGTGCATGCCTGTATTCCCAGCACTCTGGGAGGCTGAGGCAGGAGGATCACAAGTTTTAGCCCATCTGGGGCAATTTAGCAAGATTCTGTCTCAAAATAAAAAATAAAATTGGCTGAGGATGTAGCTCTGTACAAAGGCCTCCTGGCTTCAATCCAGTACTGGGTGTGTGTGTGTGGTAGGGGGGCAAGATCAAGGTATTCTTTCTTGGAGCCAAATCCCAGACCTCCTTAGGGTGAGCAGAGGGCTGACCTCTACCACGTGTGGGGGAGAGGTGCTGCCTGCTGGGACCCATCCCCCTCTGCTTCCTGCAGCTGCTGTGGCTTCTGGGTTGAAGGGGCCCTACGGGTGCCCCATATTATGCGCGAGCTCACTAGGCAGACATGCCAGGGACTGATTCTAACCAAACCGGGAGGGGTCAGTACCCAGAGTCCTACTTTACCCAGAAACTAATTAATGTCAGGTTTTTCAGAAGGCTCAGTCTCTCCTTCACCATCCCTCTTCTGTTGCCACCACTGAGACTGCTGAAAGTCCCTGGACCCCCAAACACACTGGCTCGTGCTCACTCTGCTCTTACTTCCTGTGCAGAGTTTCTTGGTCTGCACCCCACTCTTGATTTCATCCACAGAAGCCGAGGACACCAGGCGTGGCAGAGACAAAGGACAGTTGTAGGAAGAGGAGCATTTGCTTCTTAATAGTTTTGCCTGAGTGTCCTAAGATCAGAAACTAATTGAAGACATCTGCCTTTAATGCACTCATTCCTTTCCTCCTTTTCCTTACTCATATCTACTTTTCTGTTATTATCTAAATAATACAGACCAGGCTGTATAACGTCAATCTCACCTTCTATGTAAACTACAATGACTGTTGCAGGCAAGTCTCAAACTCCATCCTTCATGTCCATTCATCCAAAAATATCTACCAAGCAGCCCTTAGGTCAACCATGGCTCCTCCTCAGACTTGGCTTCTCCTTACCTCAGCCCCATAAAAAGCTCATCACAATTGCCTAGAAAATCATATATCCTTTGATTAATTTGTATTCATTTAAAGAAAAATAAAGCTTTCTTCAATGCTTTCAACTTCCACTTTTTCTGCAGGTGATTAAAAGGATTAATTTCAAAACTGCTCACCTAGTGCTAAAAAAATCAGAAAATATTTTTGAAGTTCTGTTTACCCATTATTTTAAGAATGCCACTAATTAAAAAAAAATCCTTCTACATGGCTAAGGGAATAAAAAAGGGGAGGGGGAGGATGTCCTAAGCTGTAGGCTAACAGCCCTCGGTTTTCTAGCTAATCAGGGTCCAGTGAAGAAATGAGCTTGGAAATGTATGTAGAATGGGGTGGAAATTGGGAGGCAGAGATTTTTTTTTACAGAGGGACCTCTTTTACGGCTTTGATGGGACTTTCTAATGGAAGTGTTGCAACTGAATTTGCTTTAGAAATCACATGTAAGTGTGTGAGTGTGTGTAAGCTCTACAAATCTGCACAGAAAATTTATTATTTCACAGTAGTTAAAATCACATCTTCACAATGATGGACCACTGAAAGGTTCTGGGTGGTGAATGCTCTTTTTATTTTTGCTCCTCAGTGTGAGCTGGGAGCTCTTCCCCACCCCCATCTTGCCCTCCTCCCCCAAACACATTTTCTGTTGAGCAGCGTGGCCGAGTGCCTTTCCTTGGCTTTTCACTGGCAGCTGGCCCTGGCACGCACCCTCTTCTCCTCTCTTAGGCTCTCCCGTGGCGGGGTAGCAGTGAAGGGGGAGCTCTCCTGGGGACCCCACCAGATTTGGACCCTTGGGGACCTGGAACCCCTGAGCCCTGTGGTTAGGGGCATGGTGGGAGAGGGAACATCTGACTCCCTGGGCTTGGGCTCCTTGAGAGCCTCATTTGCCTCCTCACACCCTCTCCCCTTCACACCAAGTCTGTTTTATTGTTTTATAACCTCCTTTAGAGCGTCAGTTGCCAGAGATTCCGATGGGCTATTCTCCACTTTCTCACGTCACCAAACCCCGAGTCTTGCTGTTTTAAGCAGTTTGGTCACTTGCAAAGATGTCTCTTTCAGATCTAAGCAAATTATAGAAACCTGTAGTCCTGTGGCTGTCTTCAACTTTCACCAAGCCCATGCACCACAATACAGAGGAAGCCAACTGTTAGTTCCAACTGCCACCCCATCCCCCAAGCCCACCCACCCTCTCCCTAACCACTCTTTCTCCATAGAAACTTGTACAAAATCTCAAATAATTCCCAACTTCTGGCCTACGCAAGAAGTGGCCTTAGACTTTCTTCTTTATCACATCTAAAGCTAGAAAACGATTGAAATAAAAGAGTTGATGGTACTCACAGTGAATGCAGCCAAAGAATCATAAGACATGCCCACCAACCATCCTTTTCCAAATACCACTATCTCCCAATTTAAGCAGACTTCTCTGAAAAGATGCTATTCGAAAAGCCTGGGGTATTGATATGAATATGACCTCCCTTGCATTCTGGATATTTGGAACTATTTAAATCTGAGGGAACAGTTGCAGTGAACCTTTATTTAGTGAATAAAAGTTTAAAGCCAAAGGTTATTTATGGTTCTACAGAGATGAGACCTGAGTGGCTATTTACGAGCACGTGATTCCAATAAACTTTGTTTTATGGCTTGAGAGTTGACAAGCCAAAATATAATTCCCACCATAAATTAGGTTAAGAGCATACAAGTGCAGATGCTTGGTTCCTGGAGCAGCGATAGGAAAGTGCGAGGCTCCAGCCAGCCAGCGCCCGGCGCAGGAGGAGACAGTTCAACTCCCAGCTCCCCTGCCCACTAGGAAAGAAAAACAGTAAGTCACCTATTACTTTCTCTGCGACAGCTCCAGAGGTGGGGAATTCCTGCCTTGATTTTTCTTCTTGGGTAAGTACCATTGAAGTTAATTCCAATTCTAGCCTAAACCTAAATTAATACTCAGAATAGGAATCCTGCTTTCCTTCCCCTCTTCTGGACCTGGAAAGTTAGGAATTGAGGGCTTCCACTTCACAAGAGGGACTCTCTCTCTCTCTCTCTTTCTCTCACCCCCCCTCCCCATTATAGAGCATTGCTTCAGAAGAGGAATAAAACGGTAGTATCTGGGGGTGGGGGAAGATGAGTGTGGAGATGGGTTTACTCTTGAGATTTCTCAGAAAGACTGCTCTCCTAAAGTAAAACTGGAGAAGACTAAAAACTTAAAGCTGGATAGTCACCCCTGGGGAACTACTAGTTTGTAAGATTGCCCTGTGGGTTCTCTTGCAGCAATACTGAAGAATTGATGTCATACCCCGAAAGCTAGATAACAGTCTAAAGCATTGCCATTTACCTTTAAACCCATTGATTTTCCTCCTCCTTGGTTATCATCTCGGTCCTCATTTACCCCTGGAAATTAGTCTTTGTTTTGAGTTGGAGAGGTGGAAAGAAAGTCCCAGCCATGCCCGAACTTTCTCTTGGGAAGAGCAGAAGGCAGGTTTTCGGGGGTCACTGGTTGGGGCCAAGGAATTTGAAACGAGTCGGAAATGGGAAAAGGCAGCTCAATCCCTCCCAGAGTGAGCGAGATAGGAGAGCTGGGGAAGGGGACAGCTGGACCAGCTACCCCCATCCCAGTGGACCTGCACCCATCCAACCGATTGTGCAGAAGGAGACACACAAAGGCCAATTTCCCCTCCTTTCCCGGTTTCCCACTGGGGAAACTGTTCCAGGCGATCTGAGACGGACTAAACAACAGTCGGGTCTTAGCCAAGGGTGCATGGCGTGGAGGGTGGGCAGCGAGCTCTCCTGCTCCGTGGGTTTGCCCTGAAGGACTGCAGTCATGGGGAACTTTACACAGGTCCCTGGGAGAGGGGCGCCCAGTGCAGGGAGGTAGGGGTAATGGTGGGTGTCTGGGCCTTGTCATTTTTCTGGGTTAGCTATTTCTCCTCTACTATCCTGTGGAATTTAAGTGACCTCCTTTTTCATTACAGTAGGTTCGGGACCCTGAGAGAGCGCCGCTGTAAGTACCTTCCCGTTTCTTCCGAATAGAAAATAGAAAAGCGAGTGGAGAGGCGGTCCGCCTCCCGGGAGGGGCTGGCGAAGGCTGCGCGGGTGAAGAGCGTCCGGCCCTGCCTCCCCGGGCCTGGCGGGGCGGGGGGTGGGGGGGAGCTCGCTGGGGGAGGTTGAGGCTCGAAGTTGAACTCCTAGGCAGCTTTTCTGGGGCCCAGTTCACAGTTACCTGCCTAAAGGAGCCCGGCGGGGTCTCGCCCTTGTCCTCCGGGACCTGCCCGTCCTCCCAGACCCGCCAGCTCGCACAGGTGCAGCGCGGCTGGAGCGCTCGCCGGCCTGCCTCGGTGGCGAGCTTGCAGCTCATTAGCAGCACGAGTTGCAGCGAGCGTCGCATCCTGCTCGGACCAACACTGAACACCGGGCAATGCGACTCCCTTCGAAATCCAGCCCAGCTTAACCCGGCCCAGTTTAGCCCAACCTTCTCCATTGTTTTTTTTTAACTTATTTATTAAAAACAACAAAAATTTAACCCTCAGTGGCCTCAGCTGTGTTGGACTGGCCCGTTTTCTGGGAAGGCTGCGAAGTCTGGGCTTCAGGAGCACATCTCCGCAAGCCCCCGCCCCCCGGCCGCTCCAGTGCTGTGGGCCTTGGTTTGGGACCCGGCAGAGGAGAGCCAGGAGAGAGTACTTTCCTCCTCTTCTCTTTCCTCTCCCTCCTCCGTGAGTACAATTCAAGGATTTCTGCGTCAGAGTCCCTGATGCCACAGCAGCACGGTGGGGCGGGGCGGGGCGGGGTGGGACCAGCGGACTCTGGGATTCCTTGGCACCGAAGTTTGGATTTTTCTGAGTTGTCTGTACTTTGGAAGACAGGCACATTTCTGAGGAGGGCTTTGGAGTCTCCAGACGGACCATCCCATTAAGATGGTGGTTGTGGTGGAAGAGTCAAGGAAAAAAACAAGTGGCTCTTCTCAGTGCAAAATGGAGGTGATTTTATTTTAATGGAAGATGCCTCGTGCAGGGCTGCAGGAGCCAGGCATCCTCCCTCTCTTGTGAGACACCCTTTCTTCCCAGTTTGAGAAGCTGGGAGTGGGCTCAGGGCTAACTTTCTTGGCCCCGCGGGGCTGGGTAGCCTAGTGGACCCTGTGGGGCTGTGCTCACCGATAGAAGTTGAGATCCACCCAGCTTGGTAGTTCCTCTTTGTGAATCAGGCTGGCTCCAGTGAACCAGACTCTGAGCTCCAGGCTGAAATCTGGTGTCCCCAGGATCCCCTGGTTGGCCCCCCCTTTTCCTATTGCCTTGACGATAGGTGCTTATCTCTGCCGAGGCTGCTTGCTTGTAGACTCCCTTTTGGTTCTTTGTAGCTGAACACAGCACAAAAAGCCTGAGAGATCAAAAGCATTAGTATGGGCAGTTGAGAGGGAGGTGAATATTTAACGCTTTTGTTCATCAATAACTCGTTGGCTTTGACCTGTCTGAACAAGTCGAGCAATAAGGTGAAATGCAGGTCACAGCGTCTAACAAATATGAAAATGTGCACACTCACGTGGGTCCCCACCCAGCCCAGCAGGCTTCCCTAATTTGTATGGATAAAGCCTAGGTAGACCCAGTGTCCCCAGAAAGGTGGGTGGGGGAAAGCACCTGGCATAAGGGCAAACTGGGAGGCTGTCCTGGGACAAACAGATCCGCTAGCCTTGGAGCCCTTGTTAGAATTGGTACCCAGGAATCCCTGCAAAACAGCTAAATCAGCGGAACCAAAGGATTGAGGGGCACATGTGGGTGCCTCAATGAGAAGCAAGTGGCCAGTCTTGCAGGTTTGGTGGGGGAGTCTCTGCCCCATCCCTGCCGGACCCAGGCCCCTCCTGCTTGAAACTGATTTTTGAATTATGAGGGTGCAGGGGAATCAAAACAATATTTTAAAAATTAGACATCTGTGGCCTACTATCAGGCATCCAAAAGCCCCACTTGAGCCAGGGTATCCCTCTGCTCCTGAAATCTGTCGGTCCCTGAGTGTGGCTGCGCCCTGGATGCCCTGAACTAAGGGGCAGCAAGCCTTGGACAGCACAGAGGCGCTGGGGCGGGCAAAATTGGTGAACTTTTGTACTCTTGTGTGCTGCTGTCGGCAAAGCAAAAATAATGAAACTTTGTGATATGTTTGTAAATGATTTCGAATGACCCCACGCCCTGCCCTTCACCATTAGTGTGCCGGCCTCAGACCAGGGCAGCTTGGTGCCTGGGAGCAGCATCTGCCTCGGGGTCTGCAGTAGAAGCCGCGGGGACATGGAGAGGCCAGCAGGGCTGAGGGCCCAGGAAGGTAAATGCATGACTCCTTGGAGAACGAGCTTGGCCACCAACCTGGTTTGGTCAGGCAATGGGGGGCAAAAACAGGCAAAGGATATTTCCCTCTTGCCTCTTTTTCTTCTGCCGATGAGGGCATTTGCTTCTTTTTGGAAAATACCACTTGATAAGGGGGGAGGGTTTTTGGACCCTGAGAGGGGAGTAATAAAGCCGCCATCTCTAGGACGGATTTTTTCCCCTTCTTTTCTTTCTTAAGAATGTCCTGGCTGTTGCTCAGCTGCTCAGTAACCCCAGCCCTGGGAAAAGAATGAGGGAACTCATTGCTGCAAATTGTCACCAAGCTTGTCAGACTACCTGAACTATCCTGAAATCTCGGGTGGCTGCGTCGGGCCGGTGGTGGTTCGGAGGAAGAGGCCAGGGCTGGCGGCAGTCTGAGTGGCTGCCTTGGGTAGGACTCGAAGGTTGTAACGTTGTCTATATATACCCTGTAGAACCGAATTTGTGTGGTATCCACATAGTCACAGATTCGATTCTAGGGGAATATATGGTCGATGCAAAAACTTCACATTTCTCCGAAATAGCAAGAGATGGAGTCAGAGACTGCGGGGTAGGTCAGCCACCTCTTTCTGTTCCAGGAAGATTGACTGTCCCTGGTGACATCGTGCAGCTTTTCCCTCAAGAAGCGCCTCACCTTTAAATAGAGGCTTCAGTGGGTACTGCTGCAAAAAGAACCCCTCAATGGTTGCATGAATACTGGGCCAGAAGGGTTAGGTTTTGGGGTGCTGTGGAGTGAAGTGAATGATCAGCTAGTTACAGCTGCAGCTCTGCCCTCCCCGGAGTATGAGTTATAAATATACCTAAACAGGGACTAACTGGCTTTTGGAGACCTTGTGTGGGGGCAAAAGCAACCTACAAAAAAAGGCCAGTAGGCACCTTTGGGGGGCATTTAGATGAAACAAGGGTCCCCTTATCACCTTCTGGGCCCACCTCAGCTGCGAGAACCTGGGCATCCCTGGAGGGCCTCCTGCCACATCAGCAAGGCCCAGCTTTGGCTAGCAACACCCTGCCTGGGCACCTGTAGAAAAGCATGGTGGTTACTCATTGCCTAACTTAATCGAGGCCCGCCAGATTCTGGTAACTTTTGGGTGACCCTGTTGAAGACAAAGCCGGACTAGGTCTTTGTATGGCAGAGTCCCCGCTCCGCTCTGGGCAGGCTGGGTGGGTGGGCAAAGTGCCTGCCTGGGGCACTCTGTCCAACTCAGAGGCCACTTCATCCACTCACCGGCCCTTCGGTGCCTTGCACCCAATAAAAGAATTCATTCTCCCTTGAACTGTG